>VZTV01096196.1:0-22636 GCA_013400875.1 Anhinga rufa | reverse complement strand
CTTTTTTTTTATTAGAAATACCATCCTAACTTCATCACTTAAAGATTTGATTAGTTAGCCTGAACAGTAAGAAAAAGTCCTTTCACCAAACTACTACAAAAAGTTGTCCTGTGGTACATTCAACTGAATACAGATTTCTACAACAAACAGATGAAATAAAATACAACAAAATGACTAGAATTTAAGTTTAGAGTCATTGGTCTGCATATCAAATTAATCAAGATTCTTACATTATTTGATTTGTTAATATTAGATTATTGTAAGGAGAAACACAGACAATAATCTATACTGATCTTAGACATAAACAGAATCTTAAAACATAAAATTTTTCTCCCTTCCATTTGCCCTCTACATTCACTATACCATCATCCAAAGCAGTTGACTTCATGTAAAGGTCTTATTGTAAGAAAGCTAATTGATGAGGTTGTATAACTTAATGATGATACAGAATATAATAAACAACTTCAGAGGGCATAGCATATATTAAAATATAATACAGCACAAAACTGTAGAATCTGCATCAGCTCCACAAGGACTTTCGAGTGCTCATTGAATTATTTCTAGGGAACTAGATCTTGAATATTGAGTAAATGTTTTTCTAGAAAAGCACTTGAAACTATGCATCAGTAGGCAAAACCCCAAATACTTCATTCTTTTCAGAAATTCAATGGTAGTATAACCATGTGACTACAAGGCTTTAACATCTTCATTTGATACTAAATATTAATACCAATTTGAAATATTAAAAGAGGTGGCATTAGAAAAAATACATGTATTTCTACAAACCATTGGTAGCAGACAGCTGTCATTGCCTGACTAAAATGAGGCACAAAACAAATATATTATGTCCAGACTATGAGAAGAAAATTTAAGGTAACTGAGTGTGTCCTTTTTGAAGAAAAGTGAAAATTAAAGGAGAGACTAACAGTTTTGAAAGTAATGACAAATTTAAGAGTGTGCAGGTATCCATACAGTTATTATTAGAGGCAAGGGTAACAGCAGTTCTACAACAGAACAGGAACAGAAACAGACAGGCCTATCCTGATACTTCTTTTCTTTTTCTAATGAAATTGTTTTGCATGTTCAGAAAGCAATATATTTCTGAATTCACTGCCACCAGCATATAGCCCGCTGTCAGAATTAAGACATGTTTTAGACCAACATAACAGAGTGAGATAGCCCTACAGAAGCTATTTTGCCTAGTGATTCTGAACAGAAACAACACTTCACCAAGACTCTGAATCACAAACTTAACATAAAGAAGAGCAAATTATCGGTATGATCAATAAATCATACAAAAGGGGAGTTGAAATTTCATTATGGGTAATTTGCCTTCCCTGAGGAAGAAGATAAGAAGTTCTCTCTGCAAGCTAGGAGGTCACTTGTAAGGCTGACAGAACAGTTATAGATTCTTTTTGGCTTTACAGTAAGGAAGGTTAGAATAAACATAAGAGCTTTCAAAATGTGTTATGATTTTATACCTAAAGAATCATGCATAGTAAAAAATGAGGGTAACTATATTTAAATCTGCATGGAGCACTGTTAAATTAATCTAAGCTAATGAAAACATCAGCATTGCCACAAGAAAGCAAATGAGAGATGAAGCAGAAGCAGGGAATGGGGAACACAGGGAAATTAGCACTGGGGAAAAAAAAATGGCTGAGATAGAACTGTTGAGATAGAAGTGTGACAATGGTACAAAAGGACACCATCTCATCACTTCACCATCCAGAAGCTCACAAAGTACTCAACAGATCTCCAGCAACATCTTCCTTCTTTCATGGCAACAGCACTCCTGATGTATTTCTCAGACTTCAGTAACCAGTCCCATAAGAGCCAGCAGGGAAGCACAAGTTTACTCTACAACCAAGATAAGAGCAGCTATAACCATTTTTCTACCAGTCCCTGTTATTCCCCCTGCTACTTTTATGTAAATTCAAGAAAAATTAACTTCAGGTGCTGTAGAATCCCACTTCAAGGCTCCTTTATCTGCAAGACTGAGGGCAAAAACATCCTGTTCATAGTAGAAACCTTCTGATAAGAGGCTCTCTCCAAAACAGTAACTTGGACTAGGCCAACTTCCCCCCTGACACAAGGCAGCAGACTGCAACCAGCCAGCCCATCAAGCCTCTTCCTGCACACAGCTGCATGCCTTGTTTTCTGCTTGCCAGTTAGTTACTGCCTCCCTCCCTGACATCAGACCCACCAGGTGTAGCTGGCCAGCCCTGCGCTTCTTTACCTCTCAAGAACATGCAAACCAAGTGTTTGTTGGATGCAAGAAGTCTGTTTACTAAAAATAAGTAAAAAATGAAAGAAATAAGCACCTGTGATTTCATTCCAAATCCATTTCTAACACTGGTTCTTTACTCCATCACCAGCCACTTTTTAATTAATATAATTAATATTAATTAATTAATTGATTGTTTAATTAAATTAATTAAATTAATACGTCATGACATTTACAGATATTGCTTTTCTTAGGCAAAGAACTTTCTCTCAAACCAAAACATATCAAAATTTTTATCTGCACTGAAGCATATCTATAAATTATATGCCAGAAGCACTTTTTAAAACAGAACAAAACAAAACATTCAGATATGTATAATTTAAAGGGACCTGGAGGTAATTGTGTCACACAGCTGTTGATGTAGGTTGAAAGCAATAAATCAACAATCTGAGGAATAAAAGCACACGATGAGGTTGAGATACAAATCAGTAATGTCAAATATCCCTCTGCTCATTTCTTGATTGTCAGCTATTTCTGCACTCAGTTTTAAAATTATTAAAATGTATAAAATCAGAAACTTTTTTACTTCCCCCAAAAGCCAAGATAATAATATAAAATGAGTAAAATAACCAAACTATCAAAAATTACTTAATTGCCAAAATCTTTCCTTCTAGACTAGGCAATTTTGTGTCTCTGGAATAGGTCACGTTCTCATGCCACAAACAAACAACATGAGGCTGAACACTTCATGAAGCTGCTGTTTCTATTTATACATAGGCCCACGGGATTTGCTTTAAGCATAGGTGAAGTACAATGGGATGGCAGGAGCAGGGTTTGTGAGGCAGACTCTACTGCTTCCCTGTCCCCCCACTGCGTTAAAAATATGTTTTAAAGAGAAAAGCTTTATTTTATTAATACTGAGACATAATTTATAACACAGAAACAAAAGGAGCAGAATAGGGAAACATTTGCATGCAGAGTACAGTTATAACACATTAATAAACTCAGGGCCCTGAAACCAGGCTGGTTACAAAGCAACAGCAGGAAGAACCACTGATCCACAAAGGAGCCATTTTGCTCATTAGGTTTTTTTTATTATTTTTGTTTTGTAATGCTTTAAGTTGTGCCTTTATGTATCAGTGTGACTTCCAGTTTGCCTGCTACTTTTACTGTCCTCTCCCTGTAGGCCCTTCTCATAGCCATTACACTTCACAGCATACCAACTGAGTGTTTGATTATGTGCCAAGAATTATTACTGATAGACCTTACTTTTGTAAAATCTCTCTTTTTACAGAAGCCTTACATAGCCGTTTAGAACAGCCCACATAATTTTTTATACAGAAATTTAGAGTTCAGATTTTTATGATTTTAAGTAGACGAAGAAATATAACACAACTTTTTGGAAAGACGTTCAGATTAATTTTCCTACCCACAATGTATCATCATAAACAATCAAAGAAACAGTTGCACGCTTATCCTGATTTTCACTCATATAGTTGCTGTGGCACTAGCTGCATTTTATTATTTCACATGATCTTATATGAAAATCTTTTCAACGGAGTATTTTTATTATAGCAGGTTTTTCTATTACATTCAAGACTGACTAAATTTCTTTTATTCACATGCAGCCTAACACTCCCAGTCTAATTACACACAAAATCAAAATCATTAATTTTTTTTCATGAACATGCAATGTTCATGTGAATTCTAAATTTAATGGTTGTCTTTCTTTAACCTTTTATCTTTTGCAATGTTATCAAGCACTACCATATCACAGGTTCCCCTTTACATTTCAAGTTTATAATGAAAAAATCATATTTGATACCATATTACATATTTCACCATCAGCTGCAAACATGTTACTTCAGAACAGATGTCCCTTTTCAGTTGTAGTCTTCACATTTTTGATTTCAGTTCTTGAGAATGCATGATGTCATTTTCCATCCTTTCATTGTTAAGTAAACTGTCTTGCAATAAGGTTTTCTTACCTATATGGCCAGTTTACTTCATTTGACATAACTTCATATTACTACATCCTCCTCCTACTTTCCCAATATTTTGGAGAAATAAGCTTTTAACTGCCATGTAAACTTTTATTGAGAAAAACTGGAAAAATGCTGAAGTCTTCCTTTTCAACAAGAAGCACTTTAACTTAAAAAAAAAAAGGAATCTACCAAATTCCTTGACAATTTTTTCTTACTATCTCACCAATGATGTATTATCATCACTGACTGTACTCACAGAATCTTACCTCACGTCTAAATTAGCCTTACCTCAACTTGTAGGTCTTGCTAGGAGACTAGTGAGTCCACTGGAAAGCAGAAATGTTATCCCCGTATCTATTTTTACAGATTAAGGTTAATCTCAATTTATCCAGTAAATTATGTTTTGCTGTTTAAAATATCCTTTTAGCACCTAAAATACACATCATTTCAATAGGTTTGAAAATGGGAGGTAGCTTATTAATGGACTACCAATTTTGAAAGAAAAAAGAATTCTCAAAGTATTTTTTGACGCATTTTGCATCAGCATGTTACCACATCTGACCTAGTGACTTCAATTTCCTATTCCACTCTTAAAAAAAAATATTTACTAGAGATGCCATTTCAAGATTTTGTTGTCCTGTCTTCTGGTTAACTTTGGTGACCATATCTAGCCTTTAAGAAGCTGGTAATGTGTTTCATAAATTAGATTATCAGTTCAGATTCTATAACCTTTAACTAACTGTTATTGTAAGCCTGTCTACACTTCAAAAGCTTTTTAGAAAAACATATTGCTTCACCAGAGCTCTATAATGGTAACAGCCTAGTTAGAGTGTTTCTGTGACAACTGTATACATATACATCATGCGATGTATAGTTCTCCCTCTGGGAAGAAGGAAGACTTACTGAAGACCCATTCATTAGTGATGAACTAGATTAAGTTTGTTGTTTGTTTTTTTCTTTTGAGTTAGTTCCATTCCAGGTGAATATTACTACAGGCCCACAAAACCAGGAAAACAAATTCAGATGATGCTGCTCCCAAAAGTTAGTTTTACTTTACATGCAACTGCATTCCCTTAGTGAGGCTGGTTGCAGAATAAGTGACCTAGACTACAAGCCGAGTCATGATTACAGATTAGAAAAGACCAACTTTCTTTTGAAATAAATCCACTCAGAAGAAAGACGACAGAGTGCAAAGTTATATATATTTGCATAAATCTGCCTAGAGGAGATGAACAGCCAGCATAATGTACTGTGCTCCTTCTGTGACCTCTCTTATGTGCAATTCAGCATCAGATTTGAGCAGTCTGAGAAGCCAAAAAATACATACATTCTCAGCCAATTATACTTGGTTGGCCAGGCTGTAGGCGATAAAAAATAACATAGGGTACTCTAGAGACCTACATTTTATACCAGGTTTGTATTTTTTAGCATTAAAGCAATGAAGCAAAGTTATAGGTTTTTAATTTCCCCCAAAACAGACAATGACCAGATAAGAATCAAGGTTCCTTTTCTAAGAACCTGCAGCAGTGTAGGCTGTTGGCTGCAGAGACTGCAGCTGCTAGCCACTCTGGGCTAATTACTGGCACAGTGAAGAGTATTTAACTGAAGTCTGTGGGTGTGCAAGTTGAGGTACAAGGCTCACAGAGGAAGACTAGGGGTTTGTGTAACAAGTCTGGTTGTGCTTAACAGTACATATGAAGCTTAACCTCTTTGAGGAATCAAAGGCAGTTAGGCAAAAGATACCTTTAAGGATCTGGGCCATTTTTTAAAGTCAGTGAAACTAATAGGGATGATGCAGATGCCCCAAAGAATGAGGGCAATCTGTCCCACCAGGACACAAAGTCGCCTACTGATGTATGCCCATCTGACTGCTGTTATGTGGAGCAGCAATGACTGTATGAGCCTGCTAACTAGGTTAATCACCCAGCCTCTCAAGTGATTTAACCTATACCTGTTTTCCGATTTATATTTGGAAGCTGACAATAAATGGGGTATGAACAATCTACTGTGTTAAAAGCATCTTTAACAGTATCATAGAATTTGTTTAACAATCTCCTTGAAATTATTCAGAATTACACAACTGTTAAAATGCATGAGATTACCACTTAATAGCATCCTGTACCTTTGCAACTTAAATTAACTAGACAATCTTCACAAATATAATCGCTGAGCTCTTAATTAAATTTTTTATTAATTTCCAGAAGTGACACTTTTATAATCAGGGCTGTCACATTAAGACTGTATCCCAACCTAAAATGCTTTGAAAGGAAGGGCAGTCATTTGAAAGTGTTAAAGTGTGGATTAACCATCATTTATAGGGACAATAATACTGTATTTTTCCTTATGATTATTTTCTTCTTCCTTAGTAAATGAAGTGCCCTTTTTTCTGCATGTTAGACAACCACTAAAACCGTGGTGTAACAAAGACTGTAAAAATCATATATGGTTTATAAACCTAAGTACACTATATATGTTCAGTCAAGTAACTGCATGAAGTATCTCTGTTATAATAAAAGGAAAACCTCCAGATCCTTAAGCTCTAAACCACTAGATAAGATCATCTGTGACCAAGTTCACTAGCAAATCAACATGGTGCTTGGTTGCCAGCTGGGCTTAAACCACGACATTAATTTATATCCCATATAAAGGAATTTCAAGACCCATTTTAATTGAGAAGTATTTTTATTTTAAAATCTCAGTGAGAATTGTCATCTCTAACAAACCTCAGTTATAACCTAATCAGGTATTGATAACAAATCACACTAATTTATACTGTTTTTTCACTCAGGCATATATAATTAGGCTCATTGTCTTCCTGCTGCCCTGGTGTGCCCTGGCTGCCCTGCTCCTGGCTCGGGCTGGGATGGGCCCTGGTGCCAGGCCCTGCCGCAACAGACTGCTGGATCCCAGGGAGCCCCCAGCTCTTGTAGCACCCTGATATTATATGCCCATATGATAAAAACATCTACAGCATTATTTATTTATATTTTTAAATAAATCATAAAGTACTAAAAATCTAAGTACATGCACCACAAAACCACACTAAATATGAAGACTGATAATATTTACAATACAAAAAATATTATATAAAAGCCACAAGCTCATCTTGTATCTTTTGAATTGCTCTTGAATTCTGAGTGAAAGACCATAGAAATCTGGCAAGATCATGTATCAGTAAAATGAATTTGTACATTAAATACACCTGTTTAATAGCAATGCAAATCATTTTCCCTCACAGTTTTGCATTAGCCAATGCTGCAAAAGCTTTGCTTTTCATTACAGTTATTCAACTATTTCAGCATATCGGATCTGTGGCTCTTTTTTATTGCTTTAAGGCAGCTAGAAATATTACACACCTAAACTTAAAAGTAAATGATGTTCAGAAAAGACTGCAAAGAGTTCCCTTTTTCTAAGCCTATAGTCCAAAAATAAGCAGAAAATTAATAGACACCTTAATGGAACAGATAAAAGATGCAAAAAGTCTTCAACACAAGCAACGTTCTTCTGAGAAAGCTTAATGAAAGGAAGAAAGCCTGAAAAGTACCCACCCATACTGGGACAATGCAAATGCAAAGACTTATTTAGCCCTACCATAAACTTGAATGGCATCAATGACTGAATCAGTATTAATATGAAGTAGGAATTATATGCTGTATAATTTTTCCTGTGGTTATAAATACGGATTTAAGATGCATATTAATTTATAAACTGAAATTATTTCATTACCATATATTAATAACAGATATATAACTCCATTCCTTGAGAGTCACTGCTGCACAAGTAGCAATGCTTACCGCAAAACTGAATGTTCCAAAATGTATTGTACATCTTTCAAAATACTCATCTGTGCAATGAACCAACCAAGGACGCAATGAAATACAACTCTTGCTTTCTTAGCTATCTCACAAGGAGTTTCCACAGTCTAAAACCTACAGTGCTCATTTGCCTGCAGCATAAATTGGAAGTTTCAGCTTCACTTAGTGTCACCCAGAATTGGCGTTAAAACTTCCCAGTCTTGCACAGGTTATCTTTTTCTATTTGTTAACACTAATTTGCTCCCCATCTCCCCTTTCAAAAGTAACTTAAAAGCTTTATCATAACAGGTTTCTTGGTAAAACTTTGCTCCTGTGTTTGTACAAGAAAAGGTATTTAAATCTGATATGAGAATGTCCACACAATCTATTCCAAAAGCCAGCACAAAGTTTTATTTAAAATAGTTTTTCAGCCTAGTTTCAAACAGTACACGTGGATAGCACTCTACTGTTCTGTTTGAAAGACTACTGTATACCTTAATAGAGCTCAGTATTAAGAAACTAGAATAATGTGCATCTTGATGTATGGAGAGATTGCGTTTTCTTGACTGACAGAGGAAATAGGTGACCGGTTAGATCAAAGCCTGGGCTACACCTGAGGAACATTAAAAAGGTAAAGAAACAGTAGAAGTAAATGTGCATTCTGCCATTCCTCACTACTCTTTTTAAAGTCATAAGTAGGTAGGTAGAAGTACAAAGTTTCATTATCTGCAACTTACCAGAAAGAACTGCATGTGTGCTTTTATCCCGTAAGCACAAGTTATACCTTCCAAAGAAGGCTGCTCTTTCAAAACACAGACACTCTCATTTCTAATTTAAAACCCCCTACGTTTTAATTAGGTACCTGTCTTGCTACAATCACTTTAAAAATAAGTATAATTTAAAAACCAAATAGGAATGATATAACAACGGTCAATATTTTGATTACTCTCATTATACACAAGAGATATAGGCTTTGGGATATTTAAGAACTTTTTCCTTTAAAAATAAATGCACTGCCTCACTGCCTTCAGCTTCACTTTGTGGGAGCCAGGAGACGGTTAGTTTAGAACAAGGAAAGCATATCTGCAATCTACAAAAGCAATCTGTTTATCACTGACTGAATGCAGTTACAAGATGACCCTCGATTTTCCTGCAATGTTTCTACCAGCTGAGTGACGCTGAACAAAGAAAGTAAGAAATGATCTACAGAGGGTGTGCCCTCACTCCTTGATGCAATTGCTCCTCAGTCCTATCGTAGAAATGCAGATTAACTGCTTCAAAGTATTTTTAAATTTTTTAATTAAAGGAAGAATGTATCCTGGTTTCAGCTGGGATAGAGTTAATTTTCTTCCTAATAGCTGCTATAGTGCTGTTTTGGATTTAGGATAAGAATAATGTTGATAACACAGGGATGTTTCAGCTGTTGCTAAGTAGTTCTTACACTAAATCAAGGACTTTTCAGCTACCCATGCTCTGCCAGGTACACAAAAAGCATGGAGGGGACCCAGCCGGGACAGCTGACCCAAACTGACCGAAGGGATATTCCATACCATATGATGTCATGCTCAGTGTATAAACTGTGGGGAGTTAACCAGGGGGCAGCAATCACTGCTTGGAGACTGGCTGGGCATCGTTTGGCGGGTGGAGAGCGACTGCATCACTTGTTTTATTTTCCTGGGTTTTGTTTCTCTCTTTCTCATTGTTTTCCTTTTCATTACAATTATTTTTATTTTATTTTATTTTGATTATTAAACTGTTCTTATCTCAAGACATGAGTTTTCCTACTTTTGCCCTTTTGATTCTCTCTCCCATCCCACTGGGGGGTGTGAGTGAGCGGCTGTGTGGTGTGTAGCCGCCTGCCAGGTTAAACCACAACAGCAAGGAAGTGACATCTATATGCTTGAGATAGGAAAAAATACAAGTTCCTCAGTTTTTCGGAGCAGGCAGTTTAATATGAAGGACAAGAGCCATCGGCTAGACAAAGGAAGAATTTAGTTGTTTCAGGGGCATTTCTACAACAAATAGGTTGTAATATATATATTAAAAAAAAGAGGTAAACTGCTCTGTAGAAATATCACATTTTAATTTCCATAACAACTTACCCTGGTACAGAACACTGAAAATGTATGAAACATTGGTAAATTAAACTTCATGTCATATTTTGAGATGCAAATTGGCAACCTGCTTCAATTAGTTGAAACTAAACTCTACAAAAATGCCATAAGGCAAGAATTTAAAGTAGAGAACATCTTATGTGTTATTCCCAATGTACTACAATTGCTTTGCTGAAGTTGCAAACTTTTCAACTGTAGTCTGTTCTCCTTCATTCCTCTCTGTGTGCTCACTAATGCTGAGTACCTCATAGTTACTAAATGAGAAATAAGGTCGTCAGTTCCTGCTATGCCCAAAACGTGGAAGGAACTGCAAGATATTGCTTTAGTTCACTGAACTGCATGCAGATTTACAGAATGTGGTAAAATAAGCTTCAAAAGATCTCTACCCAAAGCTTAATAAGAAATGCTCCTATGCAGTTCCAGAAGGTCCTAAAGGCCAATTGTCTCTGAAGTCCCAAACAGAATATTAATTAGATTTCCAAGCCAAAAGGTTTGTATATGTAATGTTAGTTGTAGGAAAGCCTTCCCAGTAGAATTTGACTCAAAAATAAAGCCAGTAATGTCAAATGCAGTGCATTAATTACTTTTGGAGACAAAGGGTTAGGAGACTAGACTGGTTAGATGGTAAAGGGCAGAGAAAGCTCCTTAGAAAATCCACTGACAGTTTCTTAAATGAACCACGTGCAAAATATCTAACTATTGGAAATTTATATGGGCATATAGGCTGAGCTCAATTATAAAAAGAGGTAACATACTTGATTTCAAACCACAGAACAACTCCCTCCTTGATTCTAAGTACTTTGCCTTTAAAAAAAAAGTAGAATTACAAAGATCAAGCCACACCATAGTACTTATTCATCTTTTTCTCTCGAGCTACGAACAGAGGCAATCAAATCTACCACTGAATAATGCTAAGTAAAGTTGGAAGCGACATGTTTGACCAAGAAGTGTTTTTCAGGAAGAAAGGTATCAAGAGACATAACTGGAGCAGAAGGCAAAATAACAACCATTCGTTGTTTTACTAAAACAGAAGAGAAGTGGACAGATAGAAATTTTTACACCTTCATGAAATACCCATCTATTTATGTCTCATTAAAAAAAAAAAAAAAAAGGCACATACACAGCATATCATCCCAAAGTAATCACTACCAAAAGTGGAATGTGAACGGCTAGCCAGAGTCCTAGCTACTCTTTTTTCTGAAATCACCCTATTTACATAAATAAGAAGAAATCGGTGAAATAGACAATGGTAAGTAACAGAACATATTCATGCTGATTTCCCTGCTTTAAAATTAAAGTTTACCAATTAACTGTTTTTAAAATTTAACTTCTAATAAACTATTTTTACCTTCTACACTATAGAGGGTTTTTTTCTGATTTCCTTTATAAAAAACCCCAGAAAAATCCCCAAAGCCTTCTTTTAATTTCAGCTGTAATATTTTATTCCAGCTGAAGGTAATCTTTTTCTTTTCAAATATGCAAATTCAAAACAGAAGACTACTTCTAAAAGAAAACTATAAACATTTCATTAAGATGTTCAAAAATGTTTCAATGTCTGTAAAAAGGTCTTCAACTTTTCTAATGTTAAGTTTTTTTCATAACAAAACCAATATCCCAGTCATGACACGCTCTGAAAAATAGGTCTGGCTGTCAAACCAAAAATTTTTAGTGAATAATCTCTTTCATCATAAAACACAACCTCTGCTTCTAATATAGAATTGTGGTTTTTCCAAATAAACTATTTTTTAAAGATAAATTTATATTAAATAGTTCCAAAATACTCTTCTAAAACTGTAGAAATAAAGTGAAAATATTTTAAGAGAGTTTCTTTTTTCATGGAAAATCCAAACTATAATGATTTTAAAAATAATGTTTGAGATAATAAATAACATTTTACAGGAAGATTATGCAATCAGATTAATTTTGGACTTTTTTTTAATAAAAATCAGTGAAAACTTTTGTGCAGTAGCAATTGAATTTTAATAGGAATTCTGTTACTTGAACATGTGTACTATTTACTACAAAAACAGCTCCAGCAATGGCCGTGTATCTGAGACTGGGCATCTGCAGCCATCAGTGTTTTATCCATATTCCATGTAAAACTACTCTCACGAGTGATTAAAACTGCTTCCAACAAGTGTATATATTATAAGCACAAAAACTGCTTTCAGAAGCACAAGCTGCAGAAGTCACTGGGGAAAAAATGTTGTCCACAGGGGAAAGGAATTTAAATCTCCCATAACAGTCTAAATAGATACCAATATCAATTTCACTCCTAGAAATTTAAAAAAGGACCCTGAAGGATACTAAGGGTACAACATAATCAAATTATATATCTTATACTACTGCATTACAAAATGACCATCCTGTCAGAAAAACAAATATATTACTTATCTTCAGCACGTAGAGCATCATCCTTTTCAATCCAGAAGATGTCACAAGCCATTTAAAATTCTGTTAATGTACAACCTCCCATTTGAGTATTCTAATAATATCTAGTGTGACTTTGACTTGTGTCACAGTTCTTCATACATAGCACGCTTTATACTCATAAAATAAAATAACTCACTTTTGGAGGACAATGTACAACGATCATGAGTCACAACTGACTCATGGAAAAGAGGAGGTAGGCAGGTTACATTCTTACTCAAGGATATGTTCTGTACAAAAATGACAACAGAACAATTTTGAAAGGACAATGTATAATGTGCTCTTGCTCTTCTCAGAAGTAGAGTCATTAAGAGAACCCAAGAAGTATTTTGCATTCAGTAGTATCCATACCTTTTAATTTTTCCTTCTTACTTGGTGAAAACACTTGAATTGATGAGTCCACTAGATTTAACTTGCTACAGGACTTAGTCACATCTGTTTTCAGAATTTTAATTGTATCTGGATCAGTAGCTTGTAGTTAATTAATATCATGTATGCATTCTTTTATTTATTTCATTGCTTGTATGCAGACAAGCACATTCATGTACAAGATTGGCATGTTTAGAAATATCTAAATACTGTATTTGAAAAAGTGTTAGCAAGGCCGATTTTTCATATATTTTAGGTCTTTGTGGAGGTGAGGATATCAGTTGGTAATGTCCTAAGTGATAAATTTAAAAAAAAAAAAGTTAGGTGGAAGTCCATGCTATGATTTTTCTAAATTTTACATGGGTTTATAAGTGACTGGACCAGTTTTGGAACACAAACACCTTACTTCTCTCGTAGGAGTATCACGTAAGCTGAAGTTGAAAACCTGCCCTCAGCTGCAAATTATAGAATTCTGGGAAAGCATTCTGGAGATCTCACAGTACAGTGCTTGTCCTGTTGTTACTCCTCTCATTAGGCCTTTGCTTTGAGATCTCTTTGTGAGCAGCAGGTGTCTGTGCACTCTAGAAATGAGCACTATGGGGTTATGAACTTCGCAACACTTGCCTATATGTTATGCCTGAGGTCCTTCTCCCATCTCTGGAAAAAACAAACAAAGAATTGTAAAGATAAAAGAATTCTTAATGTATAGGCCTAGAAAACTGCTTTACATTCGGTTCAGTGCCATATGGCTTCAAATACAGTAGTATTTTGTTTGTTTAAATAACCAGTGAGAAACAAGAATTTTATTCTCATCTGGAAGGCATCTTTAAAATACATCTAAAAAACATCTGTAAATGTAAAATTTCTTTGTTAAACTATGAGTAAAAGAAACACTTTGGGGCTTCTTTAAGGGGATTATTAGCATATCATTATCACCATGCAAATTAGGTAATATAGGAAAGTTACTTTAGAAAACAAAGAGACATCACAGTGAAGGGCTCAAAAATACAGCGCTGGGTTAGGATAAGTAGTATTTCAGATGTTTCATACCTATCTGCTAGTATTCTTCTAGTAGACAAGTACTTTTGTTTTATTCTGTCCATAGCAAAAGTGATTCTTCTCACTTCTCTCTCTATAATGTCTGAGAATACAAATAATGACCAGCAACAAAATATTTCTTTTCCTGTATCTTCTAACACAGGTCAAAACATTATTTTTTTTATTAGCTTATATTGTTACTGATCTTCTTGTAATCCTAGATATCATAGCTCTGTAATATGAAAGTAAGCAAAATTATCAAGGATAAGGCTGGAGAGTTGGGCCAAGGGGAACCTGATGAAATTCAACAAAAGCAAGTGCAAGGTCCTGCACCTGGGGAAGAACAACCCCAGGCACCAGTACAGGTTGGGGACTGACCTGCTGGAAAGCAGCTCCACTGAGAAGGCCCTGGGAGTGCTGGTGGACAGCAAGCTGACCCTGAGCCAGCACTGTGCCCTTGGGGCCAAGAAGGCCAATGGTATCCTGGGCTGCCTTCAAAGGAGTGTGGCCAGCAGGTCGAGGGAGGTCATCCTGCCCCTCTACTCTGCCCTGGTGAGGCCGCATTTGGAGTGTTGTGTCCAGTTCTGGGCCCCACAGTTTAAGAAGGACAGGGAGCTGCTTGAGCAAGTCCAGCGGAGAGCCACAAGGATGATCAGGGGACTGGAGCATCTCCCTTATGAGGAAAGGCTGAGAGACCTGGGTTTGTTCAGCCTAGAGAAGAGAAGGCTGAGGGGGGAGCTTATCAATGTTTATAAGTATCTGAAGGGTGGGTGTCAGGAGGTTGGGACTGGACACTTCTCAGCGGTGCCCAATGACAGGACAAGGGGCAATGGGCACAAGTTGGAACACAGGAAGTTCCACTTAAATATGAGGGAAAACTTCTTTCCTGTGCGGGTGACAGAGCCGTGGCACAGGCTGCCCAGAGAGGCTGTGGAGTCTCCTTCCCTGGAGACATTCAAACCCCGCCTGGACGCGGTCCTGTGCCCCCTGCTCTAGGTGTGCCTGCTGATGCAGGGGGGCTGGACAAGATGATCTCTTGAGGCCCCTTCCAACCCCTACCGTTCTGTGATTCTGTGGTTCTATGTATTCAAACTGAAAATAACTGCCAGTGTATGGTTCAGATTCAGGCATGACTAAATTATAAAGAACGGTAACCAACTGAAATAATAATGAAATTAGAAATACACAGTGATATTTTTAGTGGCAAATATACATAATTTAGCAAGTCTGATTCAGGTTATTTGACATCTTATTTGTAATCATTTGTTTTGGAAATCAGATTATCAACTTTCAGACTTAATGTAGGTTCCCAAATAATCTTCACTGATCCTTTTAAAGTATGCAGAAGTTTCTATTTGCGTGGAAATAAAACCATCTGCCTATGCACAGTATTAATTCTGAAGACTTAATCTGAGAATTTATAAATGCACAGACATGTTCAGTTTTGTGAAAAAATGTGCTTCTCCTTGAAATAATATTTTGAAATTTACAATATTTTTTGAAATGACAATTTTTAGTAAACAATACCTCCTCAAACCTACTCATACCATCCAAATATTGAGTCTCTGTAGAGAATCTATACAATGCATGTGAGATATTATCAGGTTGTTGACTGTATGCTCATAACTGGATGCTATGGTTATGGCCAGAAGCAGTAGTAGTTCACACTGAAAACGGATCAGTAGGACTACACAAAAACACATACACATTTCTTTCTTAATACAGGAGACTGTTAGATATTATAGCTAAGAGTCTAAGTAGAGTTAGATGAAAAGGAAAATGAGCCACAGAACTTAGCTGACTATTCAATAAAACAGGATAAAGAAATGGGACAAGTCAATTGATTTATTCTCCATATATACAATGTTAGAATTTTAAATATGTTTTGGCTGACAAAGTTTCTGTTAGTTTATAGCAGAAACAAACAACTCAAATAATAGTCAGGTATCTGGATCTGATATCAATGTCTAAAAACTACTGAACAATATGAAATTCTCTATCTTAAAATATCTCATTTTTTCTTGGAATACTTCTGATACCAAGATTTTACTGCTAATGACAGATTAATTGAATAGGTGCAATTAGTGTTCATTATTTCAGAAGTACTGTCTTCGACAACTTTTTGACCAAAGATGTATAACAATGTGCTTATGCACCAATTATATGAGATAGTATTTATCCTTCACCTTTTAGAAGAGAAAACATTGCAAATGTGTTCAGCATTTCTTAGTGCCTTGGGTATTCATTATTTCCATTGTCAATGCAGGGTTTGATATTATTAAGCAAAGGAAGTATAATACACAAACTGAGTGTATAAATATAATCTCCAAATTCCATCTCCAAAATACATTTGCCCAGATGGCACTTTTATTGATTAGTACCAAAGAAAGAGTAACTTTTTTTTCAGGAGATCAGAAAATCTATTTTCTGAACATAGTATTTATCTCAGTGTTCAATGCCTATGCAGTATTTGTCATTATAACGGGAAAATAATGCAAAAATCAGAATTTTGCACTGCAGGCTCCAATACTCTCATGAGCCTTGTTTTGATAGTGAGAACATAAGGAGCACTTTGATGTGGGTCAGTGCAAATATTCGCATTTGCTTAGCTAGCAGGTTAAAAAATAACAATGACAAATGGCCTTGCCCAACAAAAACATCTTCTAGAAGCCCCATCATGCCCAACCAAAATGTTTTCCAGAAGTCCCTGCATATTTCTTCCCTAGCTCACTAGGATATGTCTAAAACACTGTCCAAAGAACTCCAGAAGTAACTGCATGTATTTCAAGGAGCACTGCATTCTCATGCATGTGCCCAGTCTTCCAGATAACCATGAAACTGTAGACATGTGGGGGACTATTCAGGCAGATCAGGCTCCAAAGGAATCATAGACAGGAACATTGTTCCAAGACAGAGGATGAATTTCTCTTTATGAAACTGCAGGGTTGTTTTATATCATGTGCACTTGTTTAAACGTGTAATGCAATTATTTGATAATGAATGTAACTTCAATGTCAAACAGCTAGTGAAAAAATCATGAGAACAGATTCACAGCCTCCCTGCCCCTTTGCTCAGCTTGATCCTTAACTCCTTGCTCTTTAAGGACTAGTTCTATCACTGACTGAAATAAATGGAAAAACTTCCATACTGCCTTCCATGAACTCTGGTCTAGGGCTTTACTTCCTGGGCAGACTGTCTTTCACTCTATCCTTCTTATTAAGTTCTACCACTTTGATGCAGAAGTGTGGTTTATCTACTTGTTCATTACCTTTTCATTATTACTCCTTCCCTTTATTTATCATTATGCTCCCTTCTGTAGAGTCTCATGAAAAAGAAACCTATATAGGAAAAAAACAAATCTGTAATTTTAGTTACTTCATAATTTCAAATAAACCAACCTACAACAGAGGACCTTATTGGAGGTCTCCAAGATTTATTTAATATTATGTTTTGACAGATGATTGGCTGTCATAACAAATTGACTGTCACAGTATAATTGGTGGTTTTTTTTAGAACTCATACATGGTAAAGAATGCAGTAGACCAACAATAATTTAAAAAAAATTTATCTGATCCTAACTAGGAAAAAAACACACTTAAAGGATAAGATATAATCAGCAAATGATGATTTTGGAGCAGATTCTTGAGTAGACTGTAGAAAGGTTATATTATATAAAATAAGGTTACTGCTCTACCTGGCCCTTAACTTCTATTGACAGAAGTTCAGATTCCTGGGGATCATGTGAAAGACACCCATTCAACAATACAAGCAAACCTGTTTTCTTCAGAGTCAACAGGAAAACTCCACAGACTTCAGTGGGAGCTAAACTGTGTGTAGTTTAGAAAAAGTCACATCCCTAACATAATTTTATGGTTTTGAGCAAATACTTGTTAGTATAGGCAAAGATTTTTTAATATATAGGACTGCCTGAATAAGACACTTCTAAAAGCTGATCCTTAAATATTCTGCATTTTCCTTGCTTTTAATAGAGAAATTATTAAGGAAGGTATCATTATTTTCAAGAAGCTACATTTCTGTCTTGCATTTTTGTCGAGGACATGAGCAAAGAGTATCCCATCAGAGTTAAGCTTTTTAAATTGCTGCTTTTTTTTCCAGTTTTTCATCATCGTAGAACAGAATAGAATAGTTCAGTTGGAAGCACATACAATGATCATCTAGTCCAACTGCCTGACCACTTCAGGGCTGACCAAGTTAAATCATATTATTAAGGCCATTGTCCAAATGCCTCTTAAATACTGACAGCCATGACTATAGCTATTATGACTACAGCTGTTATGAAAACTATGGTTTCTACAATTTTCATGGCAACAGCTTCATTTATAAGGACTTGGATAACCATCTCTGCTCTGTTCCTTTGACCAGCACCATTGTATTTTTATCTCATATTCAGTCATGTGTCTTTATAAGCATCCAGATAATGAGCCATCAATAGTTAATGTAGCAGTTGATGTGCCTGGTTCAAGTTAAAATAATTGATAGCAATGTTTATGAAGCAGATATAGAGTGAAATTAGAGTACATAGTCTTGTTGCTAGCTTCAGGCATTCACCAGATGCTCATCCTCCTCTAAATATTTATGTTTCTGTCTTTTTTTCTCATATCCCAGCTTCTTCTTCTCCTGGACTGTCACATCAGTCTTCTTCAGTCATCAAGTATTTATTAAAAAGTCCACAGCTTTTAAGAGAAAATCTCCTGCTTACAAATATTTGCAATATGCTGCTGAATACACAGGACTTCACAAAAGCAAGGAAATAAACTCATACTTGAAAAGAATTCAAGTAATTACTTGTATGTACAATTATACCTATGATTGTGCTCTGTTGGGAATATGCTGGCAGTTTAAAAAAAAAAAAAAAAGACACTCTAGAGAGGAGCCAGCTAAAGCATTATCCTACTTACACCACTGATACAGCCAGGCTATGTTTTGACAGATAACATTAGTTAGGAGTCATCAACCATAATAAAATTGGTATTAAATACCATGCAAACAACTTTTACTTGCTTTTATGTAGAAAAAGAACAGCCATCTATACATGTTCTGTAAGTAACTGAGGAAGGTAACACTTAAATCTTTCCTAAATATTTCTAAGGTTGGACACAACTAATATTTCAGCATTGTGTTCCACTTAAACTATTGTAACTTAATAATGACAAGTTTCCTCTGAATGCCAGGTGGTCTGTCTCTCCATCATACATTTAAATCCTGTAACAAAAAGTATTTACCTCTATATTTACTCTATTAGTATTAATAGTTATGTTTAATATCTAGTCTTTTGCATACATATCAATGTTTCCCTTAATATTCATATCTTGAGATAAACAGTTGAGATAACTAGCAAAAAAAGCATCATTCCAATTTGTTTATGAAAATATTTATATTCATATTTAGCAATCTAAATTTATTTTGGCAGTCACAAAAACTTGCAACTTGCATTGACTTCAGTGGGAACCGCATGGGTTCAGAACACCTGAAAATTAAGACATTTTTATTTAGTAGCCTAAACAACTCTTCTCTAAGACAGTGGAAGTCTCCTAGGGAAAGCAACAAGCACTGGATTAAGCTTTATTTTTTTACATATGAATACTGAGTGTCTCACTGGACTTCTAAGACAGAAAACTTGGAACTTCCACCTCAGACACATGGAATAGGATCTCCATTTTACTCCTTGGAATTCTTTTTAAATTATTCTGTGGAAATGTGAGAAAAAAAAAAATTATCTTGCAGTATAAAGAAAATTGATGGAGACTTTACAAAAGCCCTTCGTACAAGAGAAGGTTTTTAGTACTTCAAAAAAAGTACTGATTATTCATTCAAATATACAGGATGCCATTGGTACTCTATGTTTTCAGCATAGCCAGAAAGAAATAAAACAGGGAGAAAAGCCATCATTCTATCTTCATCACAAGAAGAAGAGCTATTTTAAGAACAATACTGTGAGTCAAACTATTATTTCGACCCAAACAACAAACACTTGAAATTGCTTAGCAAGTGTCCAATCTTAAATGAACGAAATTTATTTTCAATTATTTAAAAATGTGTTTGTTTTTTTCCGTTTGTATCTCTATGTATGTCACTATTTTGTGTCTATGCACTATATGCACACCCATTTAAAGAGAAAATACAACCCCAGAATAAGGCCTGACTGACTAACTGTGGTCTTCCTATACC
Organism: Anhinga rufa; assembly: GCA_013400875.1. Lineage (NCBI taxonomy): Eukaryota > Metazoa > Chordata > Aves > Suliformes > Anhingidae > Anhinga > Anhinga rufa. The sequence goes on along the minus strand of VZTV01096196.1, from coordinate 2,490 downwards.
CTTCTTGTCCCTGGCAGTAGAACATTCATTTTTCATCAGTACTGGAAGAAACTGCAAGGCTAGCAACAAAATTCTCTAATCACAATCCTATTAAAGCTTAATATTGATCAAATTACATAAACGGGTTCAATAAAACAAGGTCATTACATTTCCCTCTTTGGATTTTCCCTTCTATCGTGCCTCCAGTAAGCATTTCTAAATAAGTGGTACCTTATTAGATGAAATAAAACCTTAATGATTACCAGTATATTTCTATTACTGATTTTATTGCTGAATTATTGTAGCTAACAATTAGAATTTAGCTGAAATCTATGGGGTACTAGAGGATATTGAAGGATTCCTTTCAGCATTGCAGTCCCACACACCAAACAATTCTATCTATATCCAGAAAGACTAGATTTTGCACTAGTGCTAATGATAGTATTTATTAGAGAGAAAAAAAAAATTTGCAACATCTTTAAGAATTTACACTTAATTAGAACTAGGTGCTTATATCTCTACCAGAGAGATTCACTGGAGTCAATACACTCAAAGTTGATGGAAATAAAAATATAAATAAAAATAGATTAAGAAACTGAAGCCATCCCCCTCCATGTTCCTTATCAAGACCAAAAAGAAAGTATGACTTTAATTCTTTAGTACTGGATATTTCCCTGTCTGTTATAAAGATTCATAGTAAAGATACTTTAAATAGAATTCTGAAGAGGCTAGTATATAAACTGGCAAGTCAATTGTTCTGTTGTATGTGTAATATTAGAAGGTCTTTCATAAAGTTGTACATTTTTATTAAATATTTCATCAAATGAAAAGTTATACATTTGTTTGCTAGCTACCTTTAGCAGAGTTGTTTATTATTGCTGTACAATTTGTCAGTCTCAGAAGGACTAGATAACCTTTACAGGTCCCTTCCAACCCAAACTATTCTATGATTCTATCAAATAGATTAATAAGTATTTCAGTGACACCATCTTCCTAGGCCCAGATAGCTAGACCTGTTTCGCAGGGGGTTTGGACTATTTGAGTTCCAACACTCCCTCTCAGTATAAACTATTCTATGATCTCTACCAAAGAATAGCATATTTAGACTGCTGTACTTTTAAAAGGTCCATTTTAAATTTAGATTTCTTTTTTTTATACCAATGCACGGAAGAATTTACCTCATGTAAGTTTAGCTATCTAAAAGTTAACCACCCAAGCTAGGCATTAAGGCTCTTTCTATAGTCACGAGAAAAAAACAAAACAAAACCAGAGAATTTCCAGGTTCACCCTACCCATCTTACGGACTGAACTGCCCTTTCTGAAGGGCCTAATTTTCCCATTTTCTTATAGAGAGATTCTACATGATTAAGGCTGAATGCTTAACTTTTAGACAGCTTTATTAGTTGGAATGAATTGTACTATAAAAGACATAGCATAGGTGCAGATTCCAATCATCAGAACAAAAGAATTATAGCCATGAAAAAAAAAAAGTGCTAACATAGATGATCTGTGAAATCAGAACTTAGATCTTCTTTACAAAAATCCAGTAACTGCCCAGTAAAGGAGATCAAAACACATAGGAAGGGAAGATTTGGTAAATAAAGAAATAGGTATTTTATGTATTATTTAAAGCAACAAAAACTATGTACCAACATATTTTACTCACTTGAAAACATCAGCATAACTACAGCGATGCCAGTGATGGTATGATATTTCCATCATCTATGAATTCTCTCCAAAACCAGACTTTTATTGAAAGACTGAACAAAATCAATGTATTACTGTAAATCAAAGCACTAGTCAATGTATGCAGGTCATGATCTACTGCTTTCAGTTGGAACAATATTTCACCTATGAAGTTTGCTTTCCAATTGTGATTATCACAGGCTACTCAGCCTTGCAGCATTTCTCTAAGCTTTTTTGGATTCTGAAGATTTAGCAACATTTAAAATTTTAAAATGCTGACTACAAAATAATCACAAAACTTAAAAAAAAATTGTTGCAATATCATTGACTTTTAACATTCAAGTTTAAAAAGTTCCAATATTTTATTTTGATTCCAAGGACTTTAAAAGAAATTTAATATTTTTATTGAAATTACATAAACATTCAAATTGAAAATCAAACCATTGTATTTGAAAACTTAATTTGGAGTTTATTTTATCAGAATCATCCACAATATAATTCTGTTACTGGTCCAGATTCAAACTGAAAGTAACTCACTTATCAGAGGGAAAAGATCTTATACATTTTCATCAGTCGTTTCATAATGAGTCCATTGACGTCTAGCCAAATTCCCAGTGCACGACAGGAGAAAGAGACTGACTTTGACAATTATCAGAGAAATTTTCCTGACTTTGACAATCATCAGGATCCATTTCAGCATCTTAAAGTCTTGTAAAGTGCTCGCAAAGCTGTTCTACTTTACCATCTTACACAGCCACTGGCCTGGGCCACATTGTTACCCCTGTTTCTGGTAATATAATACTCAAGAGGCAATGGGCACAAACT
>VZTV01096189.1:289-22115 GCA_013400875.1 Anhinga rufa | reverse complement strand
TTCCAGCAAATATCAGCGTGGTTAAAGACCTGGCCTAAGCAGGATGAAAGAACAGACAGCAGAGGAAAAAGCTGTCCAGACCTACAGTTGGGTCCAATATGGTGTAACAATGGATAACACGTTTTTTATGGGGAAATAGCAATGCCTTGAGGGGACTAATTCAAAACATACTACTTGCATATAAAATGGGACACAGGAAAAAAAAACATTAAGGTAGTTGTGTGAAAATAAGACTGAAGGATACATTGAAACTGTACAAATGCAGAACAGAGGTAGTGAACATCACACCATAAAAAACCAAAAGCAGTAAGTGAAGAGGGGTTGGTTATGCAAGTATGTGAAGACCTAAAACATCTGGGTTCATTGGCTGAAATAAAATTTGCTTGCTTTTCAACTGCTTGCACTGCAGAGCAATCTAGGAACAATGTATTCCTAAATGTCTTTTTTAAAGCATTTACTGTGACTTCACTACATCTGGGTGCATAGAACAATGCGGCCAGTAACCCGTTTACTTCAAGTATTTATTAATAACATTAAAAAGGAAAAAAAAAAGGCAAAGTTCATTCCCAGATCTCAGGGACAGATTTCAGTTTAAAAAGAGAGCACAACTTTACCTGTTAATTCATCACACATAGCCATTTCACATTATGTTAAGTTTCAGTCAAAAAATTATACTCCAATCCAATCACTGAAGTACTCAAAAATTAATTTTATCCTGTAGCTTTGTTGTTACTATTTTACAGGAGAAATGTCCAAGTCTCCTATTTTGGCTTTTATTCACTTGATTACTAATGAAAATCCTAGATTTAATCTTCAAGGATAATTCAATAAATCTAAAGGATAGCCAGAGTCAAATGGAAGGAAAGGGAAAGCATAAACAAACAAACAAAAAGAATAAATAAAGAATTTGTAAAAATACAAAGAAAGATTGCAACAAATAATAAAAACAAATATTGTGGGGGGAGTTCTTTTGGTAAAGAACTCTCTTTTCTTTCAAAATATTGCTGTCATACTTAAGCAGCAGTTATTAATTCTCCTAGTGCAAGTGAGGTAACAAAACAAGCTAAATTAAAAAAAAAACACCACCACTATACAGTCTTAACAATGGGCAGCTAAGAAACCAATATAGATGCAAAATTAGGTGGTCTGTATATGTTGGAAATTCTCATCAGCTCCTTCTGTTATATCTGTAACTAAAGAACTCCAAATCCAGTGAGAGCCAGTTTTCATACGGTAAACTGGGAGCTGAGGAACACTGAGAATCTTAAGCAACACAGTCTTCCAGTAAGGGATATCCTCTAGTGATTCTTCCTTCCCTCAGCAAGTTTGCAGATGACACCAAACTCAGAGGTGCAGTTGACACACCTGAGGGATGGGATGTCATCCAGGGAGACCTGGACAGGCTGGAGAGGTGGGCCCATGAGAACCTCATGAGGTTCAACAAGGCCAAGTGCAAGGTCCTGCACCTGGGTTGGGGCAACCCCCGGTATCAATACAGGCTGGGGGATGGAGGGACGGAGAGCAGCCCTGCAGAGAAGGACTTGGGGGTACTGGTGAGCAAAAAGCTGGGCATGAGCCAACAATGTGCGCTCGCAGCCCAGAAAGCCAACCGTATCCTGGGCTGCATCCCCAGCAGCGTGGGCAGCAGGGCAAGGGAGGTGATTCTGGCCCTCTGCTCCGCTCTGGTGAGACCCCACCTGCAGTGCTGCCTCCAGCTCTGGAGCCCCCAGCACAGAAAGGACATGGACCTGCTGGAGTGGGTCCAGAGGAGGCCACGAAGATGATCAGGGGGCTGGAGCACCTCTCCTATGAGGACAGGCTGAGAGAGTTGGGGTTGTTCAGCCTGGAGAAGAGAAGGCTGTGGGGAGACCTTACTGTGGCCTTCCAGTACTTAAAGGGGGACTGTAGGAAAGATGGGGACGATCTCTTTGGCAAGGCCTGTTGTGCCAGGACAAGGGGTAATGGTTTTAAACTAAAGGAGGGTAGGTTTAGACTGGATATAAAGAAGAAATTTTTTATAGTGAGGATGGTGAGACACTGGCCCAGGTTGCCCAGAGAGGTGGTCGATGCCCCATCCCTGGAAACATTCATGGTCAGGTTGGACGGGGCTCTGAGCAACCTGGTCTAGTTGAAGATGTCCCTGCTCACTGCAGGGGGGTTGGACTAGATGGCCTCTAAAGGTCCCTTCCAACCTAAACCATTCTATGATTCCATGATACAGATTTCAAAAGGTCTGGAAAGGATTGTCATACCTTTTGTGCTTGAACTGAACAAGAAACTCTGCAAGCTCAAACTTACTTTCTAGCACAGAGTTAAATAAGCCAGGCACATTTACAGAGCCTGTTATTCTAAAGCACTGAGCATATATCCCAAACATAGTTTGGGTGTCAGTATAGTGGTTTCAAGGTCTGTGTCTGTCTACACATGAATATATAGAAGATATACTTTTACTCCCTCCTTCCCCCACTTCTTTCTAGTCTGCCAAATAGTACTTCAGCCTCATAACTCTGTACTCAGCATTTTGCTGTTACCTTCCACCTCCTCACCTTTACAGTCCCACCAAAGCCCTGCATTTTCCTCACATCCATAGTTTGATCACCCAAATTCTAGAAAATAAGTTGTTTCTTATAAGTTTAATTCCTGCACATAATAAAAAGCAGGCATTGTGTGCCATGTACGTGTTATGTTAGCTCAAAGTTAACCACAGCATTTTAAAGAAGATGTACTACTCAGAGAAAATACTGGTAGTCTGTAAGGATGCTCTGAAAACAGATCATCTGAAAAATTTAGCTTTAAAGATTTTGGTTTTAGATATATAACATATGTAACATATTATTATATTACTAACTCTTTATTTGGTAGAGCAGGGCTGTTTTTTTCCCCTTTTACTGTATTTTAATTTTATAATGTAATATATGCAACTAAATGCACATATTTCTATAAGAGAATTGAGCCAGAGTCCTTCTTTCTTGTGCAAGTTAACCGCAGGGCCTACAGTAGTTATTTATTAAACTGTCTGACCTTGCTAAATGCAGTTATGTTAACATCCCGTTAATCACCTGTCATTAGCAGCTGCTACCCAGCAGAAACATAGTTTCTTGAAGAAGATGCCAGGTACCTTAATGCAATTTTGATTTTCTCTCAGAATCACACTTCTGCAAAGAACAGACAGAATTATAACAACTTGTGTCTACTCCTTCCATCATGCTGGCTGGAAAAACGAACACAGAAAAATGCTTTTGAAACTGCATTTAAGAGTAGGTATAGGAGCTTGGGCCTAGAAGAGCTAAATATTCTACAAGCCCAAATTAAAGGGTATTGGGAGTGAAGTGACAAGACAAATAGCAGCTGATTATTTGTTTGGCTATGAAAAATCAAGAGATCCCAAAGTTTGACAGAATAACTTCTCCTTACCTGCATTTTTTCAATCATCTCAAACAAGTCCACAGTCTGTGAAACAGAAAAGACAACAGGGAAAAGAATTTAACATTTGCAGAAGCTAGTGTTATCTTCTGTGGTAACATAGATATTGAAGAAGCCAATAACTCCTTCCATGTTTTGGCACAGAAACTACTTGCTCACTTAAGACATGATAGAACTTTATCTTTATCTTTAACTGATAGCACGGACAATAAAACTGGCCAAATTGTCTTCACCTTGTGCTTCAAAAGCTTGTCCTGGAACCTGATCAGACAGGTATCAGGAATTTCTCTCTTTCAATGGGTCAGAATACTGACTTGATACAGTATAGCATAAGAAATAATTAAATGAACAAGTTTAGGATTCTCACAGAAGCGGGCAACTATAGATATAACACAGGCATGTACACGAGCTTGCTTTCAGTCATTTCTTCTGCTCAGTGTTTCAAGGCGCTTTCCAACCCTGAGCCAGAGGAGCATGGACTGCCTTTACCTTTTTGGGGACAGCAGGAGCGAGAGCACATGGAAAGCCTTGGGTGGGAGAGTCTATAACATCATTGAAGCAGCGCACCCCCTCCTCAGACCTCCTGCAAGAGACAGGGGCAGAAGGGGGCAGGGGAAGGAAAAAGAAAAACTTCTAACTCTTGGAGAACTCAAGATGCCAGTGCCTGCAGTGCCTGCTCTGCCTTCTGCTTACTCTTCCTCTCCCCAGACCAACTCTTGCCTACGAGGAATCTGTAATTCCTTATGAGATTCCCTGAGCTGTCTTAACTTACCACTTGCCACCTGCAAACATCCTGGATATAACAGCAAAAATGTTCTGGCCCTGACTGCTCTGTCTGTGTTCAGACACACTATTTTCCTCACAACTATCATGTAAGTGCTGAATGATCTTTTGTGCCAAGTTCTGTCATAGATTGCAGCAGAATAAAGACAGGTCTCATAAGAAGCTTTGGGATCAGATCCCAAAACTGAACCATATTAAAAGAGCTGAAAATTCTGAAATATCACTGAAATCAGCACCTAAAGGATAGCCCGTTTTCACAGCCTGGGTATTAGTCTCCAAGACAGGAACAAAACAGAGATGGTGCCAGAACAGAACTGATACACCCTACAGGAGAGATGCAGGCATGGTTCTGTGTTGCCGCTGCTGGTACAGCCAGTGTGCGCATCAGATGGGCTTTTGTCTGCATGTCTTCTATTGAAATTATATTGGTTTTGCCCCTGCTGGAGCAACAGTGTATACAAATAGCAGCAGCACTTATTTGATTTCAGAACAGAAAACAAAAAATAACACAAACAATGCACTGTAGTTTAAAAGACATGTATTGTATTGCCCATTGCATTACGGACAGTCTCACTGCTAGCTGCAGCTCTCCTACTGTTAGCTAATAAATTTTCCATGCCATTCACAGAGTTTACTAGCAGTCACAACTGGGGTTTAAGTCATGGTGAAGGTCACATAGGTGGAGCCGGGAACAAAGCCCAAGTTTCTAATACAACAGACAAGGCTCACCCACTTCGTAACGCAATCATGAATTGTTTGTGATCGTATAATGCAATCATGAATTGCTATGCTCTAGCTGCTAGATGCATGACTCCTACTGCTTCCATGCTAAGAGGTCAGTATCCATGAGTCACAAAGACTCTTGCTTTGAACCCAGTAGCTACATTCCCTGTTTTATAGATGTATAACATATTTCTGTAATCACGAAGCTACACGCTATTACAAGCTCCAAGAATCTCTATGCCCAATGGCATCATGCAACCGCCACACAGGCTAATCTACACGAAGGAACATAATGCCTCCATCCCACAATTTTCTCCTAAAACGCAAATGAGAAAGATCTGTGTAACACACCTAAAGATTAAATCCATAATGTATATGGGAAGAGAGACTCAGGAGTTAGTCTTGACATCCTCGCATAAATATTGGAATAGTTAGATGGCAAATGTATTTTAAATTAATAATATTATACTACCACATGCTTTACTTATCATTTTATTCATTTACCTGAATCATGTTTGGGACCAACAAAATTTATGTCCAAGGAAGTACATGAAAGATTTTCATTGTTTCTTTTAGAAAGCTGAAGATTCTGTTCTGTGAGCTCTAAAAAGGTAATAGCTTAATTTGATAAATTCTCATTTTCAGAAACTAGCCATCTCCAGAGACGTGTAATAGTAGAACTTCTGTGCAACTGGATGCTGAGGCGCCTTGTTGCATGCTATAGTGTTTTCCTTTGGCTGTCACTGGTTTGAATCCTGAAGCATTCAGTGAAGAGTAAAAAACACACCTGCATCATGAAAATCTGGCAGTTCCTACAGTATGGCCAGTCCTGCCCCTGCTCTCTCACCATAAATTCATCTCTGCACTTCGGACTGACCTGAGTGCTTTGTGCAGCAACTGCTCCTTACCATTAAATCCTAGTACAGTTCTACTGTCAAAACGACTCCAGCGGATGCCAAAATCATCGGCCTTATCGTACATTTAGAGATGTTCTCACAATTCTCTACATATCCCAGATTAAGAATTTGCTGAGGAACTTTAAAAAAACAGGAGAATTACTTAGATTTTATGTTATCTTTTACAAAGTATCACAAAAATTTGGGGCCATTGTAACTATTGTTTGAAAGTCCACTCATGAATTTTGAACTTCTGGAATGAAAAGTACTAAGCTTTATCTATAGAAAGAGAACATACTTTTTTTTTCAAATTGGAACTTCAAACTCTTTGACCACAGAAAAGCAGAATATCATCCTGGAAAAAAAAAAAAAGCAATTCTTCACACTGGGAGAGGAATAAGTATACTTGCTGAAGCTTTATTTTTAGGAAGTAGCAACAAGGGGAAGCAGAGTGCCTAGAAAATGCTAAAGACTAAACTAGGATTTTACTAGTGGCAGTCACCAGTGCATTAATTTCAAGCAGGTAGCCAAACTAAAAGCAGGCACTGCTGAACCACTGCTAAAGACTCTGCTCTCGATTCTGAAATGATGCGAGAAGCACCTTTGCAGACCTCTAAGCCACCGTCTCCACACACACAGCTCTGCTCATGCCCTGTATTCCCATGTGGCACCATCCTCTATTTCAGTCCTGGGACCTCTCTATACAGCTCTCTCAAAATCATTCCCATCTGCTATAGCTGAGCCAGTTCAATAACCAAGTCAATGCAAATATTTGTTCTGAGAAAAACACAAACTAGCCTTGACAGATGTCATACAGCCTTTCATCCACCTTTTGCAAGTATTCCAGAGGCAAAGGGGATTTGTTGCGCAGGTGTACAGCTATTGTAAAAACCTCTGCTAATCTGGACACCTTCCAGTAGGAGAAACAATATGACACAATTTGCAGCTAATTATGCATCAACAGTTAGTATAATAACTGGCGTCCCAGCCTGATGAGCGATTCTTGCAATGAGACACCGATATGTTTTTTAAATCACTCACTAGAAGGGACAGGCAATTCAGAAGAACTGAAGGCAATCTGAAACAAGAATAGGCCTGAAATGCTCGTAAGGAAAATTCTGGGCAACCACTTCCCTTGAGCAACAGCTTCTGCTCTTTCACTCCCTTGTTTCTTGCTTAGGGAGGCATATTTGCTCTACCAAATAAGATTTTTAGGTATTCAGTGAAGTCAACTGTAAACATGACATGAAAAGCCTTACTCTGCTAACACCAGGATGCACAGAAACTACGGCTCTGAATTTTGCTCATAGATTCCTAAAATTCAGGGGAAGGAATTACCAAAAGAGAACTAGGAAAAGGAAGCAACTACTACAAATGAGACGCAGTTTGCTGTCAGCTGGTCACAAACTTTGGTGCCCATAGACTCTGACTTCCAGTTAGGAACCTCACTTCCAGCTGCGCTCCCCTTTCTGGCTGCTGGGGAGCTCCTGCCCCTCCCGTGGCAGCCGCCGCTCCGACATGGGGGCAGCGTCTGCTCCTGCTCTCTCTCTTCTTGCACCGACAAAAAGGGTGGGCAGGGCACCGGAGAGCCCAGCTAGCTCTCACTCCCCACCTTTCTTCTGTCCTGTAGGAGAAAGGAGAACTCCCTAGGGAAATTAATCTCGCCGCGCATCCGCACTCCCACCTCCTCCGAAGTCCAAGCTGGAGAACTCATCCACTCCCGGGGAAGCAGCAGAAAAACAAGCGGGAATCACCCGCCCTCCCTCTCTCCCCTCAGCCGGGGGAAGCACCGCCAGCCTCACTCGCCCACCTCCTCCCGGCCGGAGCCGGGCCGGGCCGGGCTGGGCCACAGCCACCGCCCGGCCCCGGCCCCTCATATCCTCCGGCTCCCAGGGCACGGCCGGGTCCCGAACCCCTCCGGCCGGTGCCCCGCCCCGGCGCCGCTACACACCCTCCGCGGGCGCCGGCCGGGGAGCCGCGCTCCCGGGAAAGCACGCCGGCCCGCTCCGCTGAGGCGGCTCCCGGCCTCCCGCCTCGGGGGCCTCCCACCTCGCCATGGCGGAGGGCACCGGCTCCCGCCGCCGCCCCGCCTCTTCCTCCCGAGCTGAGCTGCGAAGGAGAGACCGCGAAGGGCGCCTCGCAGCCGGGGCCGGGCCCCGGCACCGGCAAGGACGAAAAGGAGGAGGAGGAGAGATTGATGGAGGAAGATGAGGCAGCGTGGGGTGGGGTGATGACTTCTGCTCGTCCTCCGCTGTGGAAGATCCGCTGCCCCTTTCCGGGGACGCCGTGCCTGGTGCACAGCCTGCAGAAGCTCTCTGCCGGGACCGCCGCGCCGAGGGTCGCCAGCGGCGGGAAGACGAGCAGCGTTGTACAGGGACAGCAGAGCGGTCCCTCATGCAGCTCTGCTGTAGAGTGAGATCTCTTCCCCAGGCTCTCGGTATCCAGCGGAAAAGCGAGCATAAAGGCAATCCTCCACAGCTTCCCATTTTCTTCAAGGGAAGACTAAGGAGATGCCAAACCCACTAGCCACTGGCATTTGGAACTGATGTACATCAAGTACTACAGCAATTTGGCTCTGTGTCCCCCATATGAAATAGCTCACTGATCTAGCATGTACACTATTCTCTAGGGAAGTTCAAATTTTGAGGCGTCAGGAACCCCTTAACCACATGTATTCGCATTTACTCATCAACGGATCATCATTCCTGATAAAAACTGAGGATGTGAACACAACCTTCCATTGCAAGAGATGCATATATTTGTGTTTAAGTAAGAACACAGAGCTCTCCTGGACGCTTTTTTTTTTCCCCTGTGATTCCCAATTTCATTCCACAGGATGATGTAATGTTTCCTCTTTAAATCAAGACCTACAAAGTCAGCAGCTACAACCTGGTTATGCCAAGCGTAAGCCTCACACCGGGTTTGTTCTAACTCACAAAAGGGAAAATAGGAAACACAGAATGAGAAACAGAATTTGACAGAGGAGCCAGAGAGCCAGGAAAAGACACACAGGAAGAGTGAAAGCAGAATGCAGAGAGCAGACAGAAATATGAGCTAGCTGATATAGATGGGCAATAAGAAAAACAGAGGAAGCAAGCAGCTACATCAAAGCTTTAGGGATAAGAATGCAACAATTTAATCCTAATGCTTCCTATCAATTTTACTCATGAAAAGCCTGGATAGAAACAATTATGGGGGCTTCAAGGGTCTGTGGGTGGGAAAAGAGACTAAGGAGTAAGGAATCAATGATGGTAAGTGACAACTTTGAATGGATGAAGAAAGGATCCACTCGCTGTTTTTAGGAACTTGCATATAGGCCAGGAGTTTCCATTTCCTCTTGTCTATCTCTTTTTTTTTCCTAGCAGATCTGATGCTGGAGTATGGTCTAACTCATACTGCCCACCTCCTCACTCCAAATCAAATGCCTCCCAGATGTGTCCAGGGCACTGAATACAGCAGCTGCTCTCTGCACAAGCAGTTCCTACTCATTCACCTGAATCTCTGAGCAGAGAAGTGACTGGGCCAAGGCAAAGAGCCAAGCTTGCCACTTCTGCTGCATCCAGGAAGGGGGAAGAGACATTATTTTCTGCTGCTAGAGAAGGCTGCCAGCAGTAACTACTGCCCTCCCCCATCCCGGGGTCATTATCAGCAGCAATAGCAAGCCTGGCCATGGTGAAAGTAAAATATACAGAGAGGCCCAGGTCTTTCTGCCATTCTTCGGCAGCTTGCCACTGCAGACAAGAGCCAACTTTGTTCACGTACAAAACCACACTGGGCTCAGCTTTCATTTAACTGCCTCAGAGCTTTACTTAACCTCCTACGCAACTCCAGTTGTGTACAAGACCCACCAGCAAACAATTATTGAATACCCTAATTACTGTTCTAATTAGTCACCTTTAGCAATAATCATATGAATAAATCACTTCTGCATGTAAGCAAATCACAGGCCCCCTTTCCCCTTACTGTTCCTCCACTTATAATCAAGCTAACAATTGTTACTATTTACACAGCTGATGCAACAATGTCACCTAATATAAGCCTTTAGTTGTAGTAAGTAGATTCAGTTCCTATTGACACTTCCATTCCTATATGACTAATTCTACGTACTTATAGTCTCACATTGTAATCCATATATTTGTCTATATTTGCACAGATCATTGTGCATTTTATAGTTATTTTGTGTTTTAGGGACTGGTACACGAGTTTTTGTTCTTTAGGTATCCTTGTAGGTATGCTAATATATGTGCTATATTGGTGTCTATACCTTTTGCTATGTATTCTCCCAGTTTTTGTTAACAGAATTTTTTCATTCTTATTACTGCATTAGCATTTTATCTTGCTCACATAGGAAAAGCCTGTGTTAGCTGTAACACTGAAATTGATGTCTGCAATTTCATTAATTAGAGTCATTGTAAGAACATCAGAAGCTCCACAGAAGCTGCGCAGTACCACATAAACACAGCAGCATATCCTTCAATGGTAAACTCTTCAGGGCAGGAACTGTCTTTTTTTTCATGTATTACTACAATATTGCAGTCAGTCATCACAAACTCACAGATGCACCCACAGAAACATACGTGTTTTCACATCAGCTGTTTCCACAGATCTATGCACACAGCTTTTAAATATAGTACTGAGTGTGCAGAGACAGCCCCTCCCACTGCCCACTTGCCCTCATCATGTTATGCCAAAGGTTGACAGAATCAGGGTGGGATTCCTTTGAGTCTGGACAGACCCTCTTTCATGCCCCTCGGTTTGTCTTATTTCCTACACAGATATCCGCTCTCCCCACCTCCACTGAGTCTCTCGTTCTCTCTCTCCCCAACTGCTTCTCTACACAATGCAGTACAGCACAGTCTTTTAAAAAGCATACAGCTACTTTCCCTGCTGAGACTGAAACTGCCCCAAGGTCCATCCATTACACAACACCACACAAGCAGCAGAGAAGATCTGATCAACCCTCCCCCAGCTGTCTTTGCTCCCATTCCTTCTAGATGCAAAATATATTTAATTGGCATTGCAGGCAAGATGAGAATAAAAGCAGATAAGCCGTTCATCCCCTACCTGAGCAAGTATCTCTCATCCCCAGCTGGTGAGCGGATGGAGACGGGGAACCCAGCTGCTCTCCTTTCCTTGCACTATCAATTATTCACATAGGTTGCAGTGTCCTCCCTCCCTCTCCCTCCCTCCCTTTCTCTTCCGCTGCCCCCACCTGCAGATGAATGGAGAGCGAGCAGGTTGCTGCTGTCACACTTGAAACTAGAGATCATTGTCGGCTGAACAGCCAGCCTGTGGAGCAGCTGGGCTCTTAAGCAGCAAAGCTTGGTCCTAGGGGAAGGGGTCAGACAGATAGCTTCATAGGTGGAGCATGAGCAGCTCTGTACCCCTATGTCTTGCTCTCTGCACTTCTAATCCCAGACCTGCAGGGATGACCTTTAAAAATGAGATAATTTTTTTTTCCACAGAAAAACACCTTTTTTTAGACCTCCCACATATAATGACAGCTATTTGGTGACAGTGAACTGGGTCATGTGGATTCATCTGAGATCTGAGTAGAAAGTGAAAGTAGCAGACTGGAAAAATATGAAAAATGATTACTCAGTACTGACTTAGTCCCATAGCAAAGGCACTGAAAGAGGATAATCTGAGGGGACAGGATGATATGGTACTTTTTGCAAATGCTTTTGGTAATCACGAGTTATGACGCTAACCTGTGGATTGGAATGATTGTTCAGTCACAGTTTTTGTAGATAATTAAAGAATCTCCTATGTGGTACCAGTCTTAGGCAATGGTAAAATGAGTTCTGGCAGACCTAGATGAAGGCCTTTAAAGCATTTTGCCTTTGTAGAGGGCTACTACCTACAACTGGGTGAGTGCTTTAGATCTGTCTCAGAGTAACATTAGGTTTAATTCCCAGGCTGAATTAGCCAATCCATTTTGCACTGGAGTAACTCAGCCTGACGCATTCTGGTCCCATCAGTCCCTTCAGTCTGCTGGGGCGACCTCCTGCTAGGTCATCTCTAACATCACTGTACTTTCTTCTGTTAATTCTTCCCATGACCATAGCCATGGCAGGGGCACCACAGAGACCAAAAAGAAAGAAAAAAAAAAGCATAGTAGGTTGCTCAAACAGTAGGTCATAAATTCTGCCTTATTTAACTTTTCTCATATTTTGAAAAAATATCCACAGGAATTTTACCAGAAGTAATAGAGAGTTTCCTGAAATTAGATTAAAAACAAAGTGCCTAATAAAAAATAGTTGGTATTGCAATCTCAGTTGTGTTGTAAGACTCCTGAAAACCAGCAACTGTTTTTAAGAGGGCACTGTGATGGTTTGTATCTATAATTGGTTTTAATTATGTTCTTGTTTTCAGAACTTCATAGATCAAGCTTTGTCAAGCTTTTCTCCACAATTATGCAAACTGGAAAAGAAAAATTCAGCACCTTTTTGTTTTCACGTAAGCATGGGAACCAAAAAGTTCTATAGATGGAACAACAACCAATTTCCTATGGATTTGGCTTGTGTAGTTTTTCCAGGTCTAAGAACTCTGACTGAATCTGCTGGAGCACTTACAAGACCCTTTTCTTGTGCTCAGTCTTTCATGAGGTTCACTTTGCAACCTCTCCCCCTTTTCGGACATTTATGGGAATTTTCTTTTCCTGGTTGACCATTTTAATTAAGTTTATCGGAACCTTTTATCTGAGATAACAAAACAAATTCTCTTTGAGATAATTATCAAAGATAGATGAAAAAGATAATCATCAAATTATCAAAATACAATTTTGAGAAAATTATCAAGTGAACAAATTATCTTTGAGACCTCAATCCCCTAATTTTGGTAGAAGAAAATCAACTATTCCAAAGGTTACTAAGGGTAATGGTGTACAGACACACCCACACGGGCTGTCTATAATATGTTTTGTTTCCAGAAAAGTAGGCTAAGTACAAAGTATGGTAAAGCTCAATAGAAGTAAGAAAACTGGCATTGTAAATATTAGAAAACCAGTCATGTTTGGCTTTTCAGTAAAGAGCAGATAGTGATATCTGTATATCTGTCTACAGATATAGGAGCATAAATTCATGCATTTTATTCTGAATAGTAGGCTCATACTGGACTTATTGTGTCACTGTTCTGGTATCTTACAATTTTAAATTAGTATTTTTCATAACTGATTAATAAAATTATAACATCCTGCCATTTCTACAAGCCTTTAAATCACCCTTAGGTTATAAATTGACTGGGTCTTCACATTTATCTACAAAGAATCTAGAAGAAATTTTTTCCATATATGTACTAACACTTCGCGTTTCCATGCCACCTTTATTTGAAGATCTCACAATAAGTTATTGATATTGGTTCCCATTATTACCGCTATTCCACATATGGATAAACTGGCACAGAGGGACTAACCCTCACCGTTACCCAAGGGCAGGAAAAGGAAGCAGAGCTTGGAGTCTATCGGTACTGGTGCATAAACAGCTTGAGATGCCTGCATACCACACTGACACCAGGACAGTCCCTCTTGGAACCACCAGATGATCTGAGGAACATCCTGAATGCTAGTGCTGGTGCAATGAAGTGGACTGGAATAAGTGGCATGGGATGGAAATAAGATACGGCAGGAATCTTTTTTTTGTTTTGCAAGCAACAGTATTTTAAACTGGCCCATGAAACTGCATCATCAATCTCCCGGAAGAGCCCCTAGATAACAACTCTGTTTATTTTCAAGCTTTGAGCAAAGTTGCCTGCTAGTAGAACTTAATGATATGAGAAATAT
The DNA here is from genome assembly GCA_013400875.1 of Anhinga rufa. Classification (NCBI taxonomy): domain Eukaryota; kingdom Metazoa; phylum Chordata; class Aves; order Suliformes; family Anhingidae; genus Anhinga; species Anhinga rufa. Next base: position 8,510 of record VZTV01096189.1, on the reverse strand, counting down.
ATACTAATTTATCTGACTGTCAGTACTGTATGAACTGGGGGCGCTTTTGGCAGTATATTTTGTCAACAGGGAAAATTGATATGGACAGAAATTATGGAATTACTTGCTAATTTTAGAGATGACTGGAATGGCCATAATTCAGAAAAGAGGAAGCAGCTCCTCCACAGAAGTGACTTCTAGGTTCTCACATACATGCACAGCAGACGGACAAGAGGTAATACACAGGTTGCAACAAGGAAAATTTCAGCTATATGTAAGGAAAAATAGGTTCCTCTTATGAGGGTACTGGGAAGAAGTGCCAAGATACGCTGAGTAACCTCCATTCTTGGAGATCTTCAGAAGATGTACGGACAAGGCCCTGAGCAACTGGTTCTAGATTTGAAGTTGTCCATTTTGTGCAGGGTAGTTGACCTAAATGAGACCTTTCCGTCCTGACATTCTATGATTTTACTCATTGCATGTTAGAACACCTGTGGCATGAATTGTTCAGAATCTCAAAGTTCATTATTTCAGTATGAAATATAACAGCTTCAAGCTCTGCAGTGTATCAGAACATAACCAAGTTGAAATACTTCACCACCAGTTTCCACCCAGAAGTCACCAAGTTTTCTAATAATTCAGCAGGTAAATATTTTCTTCGCATATGTGAGAGCACTCTGAAAATCAGAGAGAGTTTGTAGCATCCAGCAAGTCTTGCCCTGAAAGTATATCTCAGGCGCTCAACAAGAGGATAACTCAGGCAGATGGAAAACATGAGACATGAGGACAGCTCTAGTAGAGGAAGGCAGTCTTATAACGTTGTATTTTGCAAACAGTAGTGCATTATGACTGTAATAATCATGCCTAAGAGAAAGGATTTAGTTCCTGGGCTTCATAATTGGCTTTAACTAATAATTTTAAAAAATAAAAACTATAATGTCAGTCAGCTCAGTCCCTCAAAAGCAATAGCATATGGATATACAAAGCCAGTTCATGTCCATGAATTACATGTGAAATCATGGCAGAGAAGTAAACGTATTTCCAGGGTCATGTTAAAACAGAAGGATGGACAGACTTTTTTGACAGCAGAGAGGCAAGTCATTAGAGTAAGGAAAGGCTGAAGAACACATAGGTGAAGATACGGGCCTTGCTTGGGTTGGGTTAACAAGTTTAACAGTTTGCAGCAATGAAATGGTATTCAAACAAGGGGAATAATAGCGGTCAATCCAAACAGAAGGACAGGGTGCACACACAAAGTTTTTTTGCTATGTATGTACCCACAGGTTTCCAAACTGGCACTGAGACTGCTGGAAAGATATACAGGATGGGGAAGAAGCAAGGTCAGACCTAGGGGGATGTGGTGTGGGTGAGGACAATAGGGGAATGCCTGGATGGAAAGGCAATCAGATATGTTTCTTTTTCAGAATTAGGGATAAAGCTGCTCTATAATTACCCTGAAGCAGCTGGGATTATTCTCCACAAATTTATCCTGTTGGCCTGAAACTCTGAAGGAGGCAGAAGGGGTTAAAGCAGTCTGCAGTACAAGAGGTGGCAGAGTAGCCGCCCCTGCCAGGCCACCTCAGGCTGGGGGGACACCATCAGCGCAGGGCCCCGATCTCTGGCTGGAGTGCCCTCCTTTTGGCGGGAAACGAGACAGACGCCGCGGCCCCTTTAAGGGCGGGAGCGCGGGCGGCACGATCCTCTGCGGCGCGGGGCGGCGGGCAGGGGGGGAGGGGGAGGTGGTGCCGCTAATTCCTGAGGCATCATCAACACCCGAAACGCTGAGGTGAAATTACGTGTTCCAGTGGCGCCTCTCTGCTCTTTTTTTTTTTCGTCGAAGGAGGCTGCAAGGTGTCTCAGCAGGATCTCGTCCCTTTTTGCAAGGCACAAAATAAGAGTCAGTCCCCGTTCTAAAAAACAAACAAACAAACAAACAAACAAACAAACAAAACCAACCCCAAATTCTCCAAGCGACCTGTGATGAGCCAAGGGATTTGCTTAAAGTCACAGCTGAAAGGTTTGTAGCAACTGGAAATTTAACTGAGACTACCTGAATCAGAGTTCCATTCCTCAGTTACAAGAACAGTCTGCTTGCTTCCCCTTTCCTCGCTGTAACTCCTCAGTAGAAGAAAAGCATGAAATACAGTGTCTTTATTTCATTATGGGAAGGGGAGGACGTTGTTACTTGCATCAGGACAGTAAACAAACAATATGCAGGCTGTTCACATTCAGGAGAATTTAATCAAAAAGCACCTACCAATTATTCCACGATGACAGGCCACCAGGAAAGTGGCAAAGATGGTTTATGCAGAGCATTAGGAGGCAAAATCATGGATCATTTATTTGTTAACCGATAACGACACATAAAGAATAAGGAGTTTAAGAATGTATGACAGCAGGGAACAGCCGATACTTGCTTTGACAAATATATAATATATATATAATGTCTTAAAAAGATATATATCTTAAAAACATATATAATATATATAAAACATATATAATGTCTTAAAAAGAATGGCTTCATGATACTCAGTAAGAAAATGTCTACCACTTAGGAACCATACACTAACTCTAAATACCCAGAAAATCTATTAATGAAGAATGTGGGGGACATTTTGCTAGTGTGAATGGCTAAAAACATACCCTACTGTACAGTATACATCACTATATATATATATACACACAGTGTATATATATATGTATATATATACACACTGTACAGTATATATCACAATAGGGCAGTTCCAATCAGCATGTGTGGGCTGTACAGTATAGGTGCAGATATATTTATAAAATACATAATGTATTCTGTCTATTAGCCCTGCAGTAAAAAATGAATCTATGGCTTAAAGTTTACTTACTACAGAGAAGTCCTCCCTAAACCTTTTGAAGTACAACAATGTCTCACAAAACAGTGTTTCTATATCAAACTTAACTGACAGAATAACTAAGGAAAAATGATTCTGTGGTCCATTTTGTTAAGCACCTCACTGGCCTGGATAGCACGAAGAGGACAAACAACTGAGCACCACTGGAAAATCAGCCTGTATAGAGCACTATGGATAGTAAGAATCCAGTAAAATTCCTAGACTGCAGGGAGCTGAAATGCTACAACAAAAAAAAAATCCTAGCAGACTGCAGTGAAATCGTCATGGGATAAAAAGCATCCAGCCATTCTTTGACAGCAAGTGACTACTTGGCTAGAATAGGAAACATCCAGCAATTTCTAAACTACTATGAACTGTAGACCTGAAACAAAGAATGTCAGCAATGCTTCGGTGACACATAAAACTGAGAACAGGGAAAACCCAGCAATCTTCTCACAGCAAGTAGAGCTGCACAAACTAAAATATAATGAAAGGAGGGCAAGATATTTACTTCCTCCTGAAAGAACATTAAGAATTTATAAATATACTGATATAACTGATGTAAATATATTTGTGGAATGAAAGGCAGAACTGTAATCAATAGTGGGACTCTACCAAAATGAGGAAAGTTAGATTTGTTAGGCAGTAAATTTTTATACTGAGTTAGCACTCAAACCTCTGCTGGCTCGGCGTGAATGCTATGGAGAGAACTCAGATGGGTCAATTGCTAAACCAGAGACTTTAGGAACAGCAACAACAGTCAATTACTCTCTCATCCTGAAGAGTTTTGCATAGGCATGTTGAACATGGGGAATCAGCTAACCACAGCCTCTTTGTTTATAATACCAGTATCTTATCTGTCACCCCAAAACAGTAATATTTTTTCCTTTGACTCATCCAAAGACATATACCAGTGTTGATCTGGAGAATATCAGTTTTTATTTTTCACCTTTTTCTGTATGTTCTTCAAACTGTTCCACTTCAGTTGTCTTTTATTGACCTACCATGAAAACCTCTTACTATGGCAATTTCTAGCCAAAACTTCTCCACTTAGAGAGCCATAATTCACGATAAGCCTTGCTTCTGTCTTTGTTTTTTTTGGAAACGTTTACAGTCAGATTCTACACTTCTTGTTTGACCTACCAGTTTCAACACAACCTGTAAGAAAAAACATTCAGCCTGCAAATTAACAAAGTATAAAATAGGAGCATTAACAAATCACCTCTGAAAAGATCTCCAGAAGTGTTTTAATGACTCATATTTTGGTCTTAATTACATTAAATAAGCTATGCATAGTTTGCATGGAAATGAACACATTTCTGCCTTCTCCAGCCCCATGACAAAGTATGCTGATCTGCTGGAAACTCATGTTCATGTTCAGTGTCAGTACTTGAGGTTTGGAATTTCAGAAACTGTGAGACAGGCTTAACAAAGTTCACTGTAGCTGGGCAAGAACACTTCAGGGTAGGGTTGCAAGGGGAAAGCAGCAAGCAGAAGCAAGAGATGCAGAAAGCTGTAGTACTCAATATAAGCAAACACTTGTCAGGGATTTTGCGTAAAGATCAGTGCATGATTTGACCTTTGCAGTGCTCATAGGAAATTGAACAAATCACCTAAGTCTACAATTCTTCTTCACCTCCATATATTCCTCATTCTGCCCTATCCCCCACTTTACAAATATAATTTCAAGAACAACATAAACATGATATTGCCAAGAAGAGGAGTCAGCTCTCATTATGAAGGCCCTTTATCTTCTCTTCAGATGGCCAAAGGTACATTCCATAGCAGTAGCTAAAGCAGAAATTCAGGAAGTCTTGATGATGGTCAAAGTTGTTGCTGAGTAGCTTGATGAGCAGCAGAATCAGGGTAAAAGTAGCACCACCATTTATCAAAGACTTGGAAACTTCATCATTATCAATGGAGACTTGCAGACTTTGTCAATATCAATGGATCTACAACAAGGTGTAGACTGGAAACTTGTGAGAGATCTGGGTGTCACACACTGCCACGCTTTCAAGTGTGAGCAGTAAAGGTTCATATAATGGTTATTCTGACAAGAGACTATAATCCCTTTTTTTTTTTAATCAAGCAAGACAAAATTTGGAGGAAGAAGGGAGGAACAGAGGAGGCAGTGGACAAGAATATACACCTCATCAGTAGCTCCAATATGTTCAAAGAAGTCTCTTCAGCCAAAACTACAATCTCCCATGCACCAAGTGTCAATGAGAGCTTTTCAAATAGTTAGAACACCATCTCCTGAATCACTCTGACATCTTTCTCCTGCAAGGGATTTCACAGAATAGTCTTATCAATCAGAGGTTGCCAGTAACCAGTAGACTTGACAACTCTTCTCAAGAAACAGTGGTACCATCACATGGATCATCTTTGGCATCAAATATGACTTCAGTCCAACACAAATGTCCATGAACTATGACCACTCTATCCTGAAATTCTCCCTTCATGGGCAATCTTTTCATATTCAAGGAAAGACCCTTTGCAACCAGTCGTCACTCTTTTCATGAGCACAGACATGATGTGGAACAAGCAGACATCACCATTCATAAATTTTGCTAAAGCCATCCATTCTATCAGATATACACTGATTGATGTTGCTTTGGTTGGTTGTGATTAATTCCACATATTGTGTGTTCCGTTTTTTGTCACCTACAAGTGAAAAAGAAAGCTATCTCTCAGCAACAGAAGCGTTGATAAAACAAACAATAGGAGTTGCAGTATCACCACTGCTGCTGCTGCTGCCCCGGGAGAAAGTAAAAGCCGTGTATTGCTTTCACAGAGCTGATTTACAAAGAGCAGCCTGGTCTGGCAGTGACGTGCTCTTCATGAGACTGTTCCTGCAGCTGATGGTTGACCTTGGAAACAGTAGTTCACCCCACAGAAAAAAACATCCAAAACATCTTCACAATGCTATGCTAGAATGTACCAGGATAACAATTCAGATGCCATACAAACTGCAATACTACAGGGCATGATCATGGCACATACCAGAAAAGCACTATGATGTGCTCTTGCTAATTTGGCAGTCTCCATTAGAAATGCAAATCCATGTCAGAACTGGACAAAACCTGTACGTATCACTAAATAAACTGACAGCTCACACATTGAGGAACTATGCCAAGACAAAAGCTGCTTTCTTTTCAGCTCATGAGTCTATTTGCTCTCATAAAGTAACAAAGAAAATGTTCTTTCACTGACCCCTGTGAACGCCTTTTTGCACAGACGTAACGAAAATGTAACACCCTTTTCTCCTGAGGAAGAAAAAGGAACCACACTGAGCTTCCTCTCTCTGAGGTGTGCTGCATTTATGGCACATGGCTGGAGCAAAGCGCAGTGAAGACTAGTGCCAAAACTAGCACTGAAACAAAGTGTTGCCTTTGAATGGAAAATAGCTAATGAAGAAAAAAAAAAAAAGGATCACTGTTATAGATATAGTTTTTAAACAAAACCAGCCTTTAATAAAATAGATTTTACCTATTTTTTTCTTTCTTGTTTCTTTTCTTAATAAGTTATCTCTCTCTGGCCTTCCATACTTGAATTGTTGCTCTGTGGCTTTGTCACACTTGTTTTAGACTATGAGCACCCTAGGCTGGGAACAGGCACCGAGAAGCGATGGGATTCTGCGCTGCATTTGCTATAAAGCACTATGCTCAAAGAGTGACCAGTATCAATAACAGCAGTGTACTCTTTCTCCAAAGCACAGGTCATCAATAAAATACAGTAAGCTTTTTGTCTGGCAAAACCTCCCCCATTCTCCCACCCCACTATCTACCAGAAGAATTTGAAGAAAGTACAACATTATACAATAGGAACATAGAGCACCTCAGGGAGAGACACTCTGGGTCCCACCAGTGACAGCGAATAATGCCAAATTCCTGCTCAAAAAGCTACATTCTGCAGCAGTAATTTCAACCTTTCTCCTCCTCTCATGCCTATTACTTTTCAGTCCACAGTTACTTAGTATTAGAGTTGCATAGTCACTGAATTCCAACACAAGGAGGCTATATTTTAATGTTGGGTGGTAATTCCGAAATATTTCAGGTGTGGTTCCCTAGCAGAACCATCTAATGCTGTTAAAAGGAAAATGGCATTCCCTATTCTTCAAAACAGAAATAGGCCATGAGGTCCCTTCTCTCTTGTGGCCATACTGGTACTTCCTGCATGTTTTTGCGACTGTTAATTTACTAACCCAACAGAAAAGAGCACTTTTTTCCTTTTTACTTGGTTAATTTTATGCCTTAGCAATTCAGAACATGTCAGGGAGGGCTCCAGTGCACAACAGGTTTGGCAACATCAGCAGCAAGAATATGTGGATAGGACCAGGGAGGAAGATAGGGAACAGGAACTCTGGTTAACTTTTCTCACTGCATCTCATGTCCTTTGGCTGAAAACTTTCCCATTTTGGAATGGTGAAATTATGTCTGGAGAAAAGGAATGCAAACACTGTTCTATAGTAAAGCAGCTCAGCCTATACAGGTCTTATTTTCTCTTATTTCCAGAGATACCTAGTACAGTCTAGAATGACAGCAAATGATCTTCCTGTGTTCTTTTAACTATTCTCAATTGATTTCTTAATTTTATCTTGAAACTATTTCTTTCTGCTCACTTGCTCCTTCCACACTAGGTATTCGACGTGATTCTTTCACCATGTTCTAGCAGTAGGATCTTAACTGCCCTCCTTATTTTTGACCTTTAATCACGGTTCAGTTCTCTCCCTCTCTGTCTGATCCACATTAGGAGCTCTAAACTAGCACAAAAGAAGTCATTGTAGTATTCCATTTAGTAGCATTATACTCACCAGGGTGAATCCTTCAAAAGAGTGCATACTGCCAATTTACATCCTATGTACAGTGATGTCTGGCTTTTCATCAGTAGTACTGCACTGTGCAGAGATTCTGCACAAGTATAGAAAGTCCTCCAACAAAAAGTAAATAATATAGACCTGTCATTAAACTAAACCAGCTGCAGAAAGTTTTACTAATGCTAATGAAACCTCACAGTTTTAAAGCTCCTGCCCTAAGGAGAATTCAGAATAAAAAGATGAGGAAGTTTCTAGCGTTCACTTTCTTTTTTTACAGAGAAAAAATGAAACGTGACATAAGTGAATTTGAAAGGCTGTAAGAGGAGATAAAAAACCTCATATCTCATAGTCTTGGTAAATGCTTGTTACTTTTCTGTCATTTTCATGGCAGGGGGTGCTGCTTTGTTAATTTTAAATACTTGGGTACTTTAGGTGTGCAGGCGGCCCTGGAAACACTTCATCAAACATGAATCCCCACTGTCAGAAAATAGAAATCCATTATTTCTGCACAACATAACAAGTGTCTCTGACTCAATCTCTGTAGATTTATGCTTTTCAG
>VZTV01096174.1:7949-18984 GCA_013400875.1 Anhinga rufa | reverse complement strand
GGAATGGGGACTAGGTTTTGGGGCTGCTTGTTTCTTGAATGACTGTCAAAACTGTTAGGACAGAAAGTCATACCTTTCTCTTAAAGCCAGGCCAACTTTCCCTCCCCAGGCAGAGATACCACTGAATTGCATGTGAATGCCAGTCCTATGTTTGTGTGCAACAGGGTAGGCTCTGGCAGCAGATCAGAGACTGGTGACCTGGTAGGGCATGGCAGAGAGCCCCTTCTCTACAGCTCCAGAGCAGGATGAGGTGTGGGGTTCTNGGCAGAGAGCCCCTTCTCTACAGCTCCAGTCCTGTCAGCAAAGGTGATATCACAAGTACCAGAAACGCACCTTCCAGTGGTTGGTTAAAGAGTTCAGCAGTTTGGTTCAACTGTGGAAGTCAAAGTGTCTATCTTATCTAGGTACCTTCAGTGTCCAGTAGCAGCTGAAAAAGACCTTTTCAGAATCAGTTCTGAATCAGTCTGGAGCCTAACTCAAAATTCAACCTAAAACCTATATTGGTTTTGGTCTCTTGTGTATGTTACTGCTTGCTTCCTTTATTTTTCTCCGTGATACCTAAGAAAAGTCCTCGCTGTGCCTCTGCATTTTGGGAAGGCACCAAGCATTTGCACATCTTGTAGCAATTGTAAGGGCTTGTGTCAAAACCCTACAGTTAGTTAGAGGTCTTTTTATTGATTTCAGTAAACCAAATTCGATTGCTTATCCTTCAGTGGTTTTTAAAAACATTTCAGCCCTTTCCCCTAATGGTTTCCTGATTAACATTACTTGTAAAATTGAGATGTTACCTTTACCTTTAGAGCTTATACAGCCCAATGCTTTTCAACTCCCCACAGTGCTTGGACAGCTTCTGTATTTCCCTCGCTATTAAACTCAGGATGCAGGCACAAACACTTTGCAATACCTAACTTCTAGCTACCTGGCTCTCCTGGAGTGGAAGTGTGTAGGCTTTTTATAGGAAGATGTGCCTATTTCATCCCTCTTGTTGGGGTCCCTGGATGAAGGAGGGTGAGAGTGCTCAGTGGCCTATGGCAAGCCTCAAGAAGTTACTGCAATCAGACATCTGTGCTCCCAACTGCAGATCCTGTCCTGGAGAGCTTTCAGTTAAGAGTGGCAATGATATCAGGGAGAGGGAGAAGGAAGAAAGGAGCCCTGATCCTCTCCCTGAGATACATTTCACATTAGCAGTGGATGAGAAACAAGAAACAGTAATAACAATGGGAGCTTGACCTGTGTGCAGGACTCAACCATACCAAGAGCTCTAACCACTAATTCACTGATTCATATTCCTTGCTTGTTTTTTCCTCTAAGTTCTAAGCACGCGTTTAGGGCCTGGCTCTTAGATATCTAAGACATACTTAGTAACATAACAGCTATCTGAGGAGCTCAAAATGATAATTGTTTTGACCTATATCCCAGTGATGGTAGTAGTTATTCAGAAACCACTACAATAAGTAGCTGTAGTAATTTGTACTTCCGATGTATGCCTGCTGAGCATAGCCCTTATCTTTGACCTTGGCATCAGTGAAAGCATGGCAGATCCCAGAGGTTTTCAGGCGTATGTTAGCTTGTTTGAAATTATTACTACAGTGACCTCTATTTCCAATAATGAAGCATATTTTCTGCATGCTATAATATCAGTGAATTTTTTACATTATATTCTTCATCAGTTACAACTAGCTCTTATTAATTTTACTATGCATTTTCATTGGTTATATTCTGTGTTAAATCGGTTACTACAGAAAAAAAAATTATAACCAGACCTGCTGTATATATTATGCTCTTATTTTACAATCAGGAGTTGAATATGGCCAGACTACAGGTTCTGTTACATTTTGTTTTCATTGTTTTTTTCTCAAAACCAAAATTTACTTTGCTTACTTTAATGCAGTAATCTGTACTGTTGTAATAAAGAAGCATTTATCAGCCCTCCAATATGAAATTTTATTGCTTGTATTATTTAAAATTACAGAGAAGTCCTAAAGGTATTTCCCACAACTTTCAAGACTAAACACCCTTCAGAAAACAAAATTAAAATAAATTTTATTTGTTTATTGGTATTCTCTTTGGGGGAGTTTTAATACAAATTGACCCAGTAAGACTTTTTACAGTTGGAAAACAAAACAGAGTAATGATATTCTCTGTAAAGAGATGCTCTCTCTTATGCCATGAAGTTATAACTGATAAGATTGGTTTTCTAGCTGATAGTCAATCATGGCTAATGGCTATTTCTTGCAGTTATTAAATGTTTGTTGATTATTCTTATCATTTGAATATTACATATTTCCAGAAATTTATTCTTATGCTTTGGGACTTGAACTGTTTTCTAGATCAGTGTTTCCCACACTATTTGGTCTAAAAAAAATTATTTAACTATGTCAATGGATCTGGATTCATATTTTCCTGATTAAAAAACCCCAGATTTTCCCCCCCAAAGCCCCATGTGCTATACAGTCTTTGACTATAATGCATTACAATGTGGCTCATGATGTTACACATTTCCATCTGAATGCTAATCTACACTGTCCTCAATTCCTTTTCAGCAGCTGGAGAACATGTGTTTAAATTCTTCCATGTACTGATCCCACAACAATAACATTTGAAGCAATCATTCAAGTTTGCAAAGATTCCAGGAGGAAAAAGCAAATTGGCTCGGTATGGCTGTATTATCTAAATGCCTTCTGTCTGACAGAGCAAAAATCCTTAGACTGTGTCCAGGTCCAGATTTCCACACAACCTGTCTTTCACTTTCTTGCCAAGAAAAAGTGTTAGGGGGATCTCCTGGTGTGAGAGTTATCTCCTGTCAGACTAATTGAGTGGGAGAGCTTGGATGACTGAATTAGGTTAATGAGTTGCAAGGAAGACCAGGAGCTTATCAACATAATGCACACACAAATCTGTAGTGGAGGGGGAAGTGGCTAGGTAGGAAAAGATGCAGCAGTATCAGGAAAATTAACCTGCTGTTCAACAGGTCACTTGCATCCCATCCAGCATCCACATTGTACCACCAGAGAAGGATTACTTACAGTGGTGGACAAGCAGGAAAAGTCGTTTGCCTCTGAAGAGATTTATGACTACTGTGCAAAGTAGAAATAACAGTAATGGCTGGCTAGTCTCACTTTAAGTGGATGGATGCATCAAGGTGCTCCCTGCCAGGAGCTCTATACCCATGACAGTATAAGACTTACCAAGGCTCACTCTGACTGCTACAATGTGGCATGGATGACCAGAGGTGAACATAGGTTCTGAGCCTGAGAGAAAGAGAGTCAAGGATCTGGGTGTGACAACAATCTTCCATCCCTCTATCCCAGCACAACAGCCATGTAGGAACAGAGCAATAAAACCATAGCTGTGGAGGTAGTAGCTGCTTGGGAAGGTTGGGTCTTTTTTCCTTCATCATATGCCAGTGTCCCAAGAAGGAAACTGTTCAGTAGGAATTAAGTCCTTCTCACGCAGAAGGGACAAGAAAAGATCTCAGGCCTGGATTTTCTCACCAGATGAGGAGAGCTAGAATGATGGCGGCTCATGTCAAATTCAGAGGTAGGTAGCCTAGATAAAACCCTGAAAAACTGATGAAGTACGGTAAGGGGACCAAACAGGTCAGTCAATCTACTGAACATTTTAGATTCACTTACACTGAAAAAAGAATGGCAAAGAAACAAGGAGAAACAAAAATATGAATATGTAACCAACATTATTGCTGCACCAAAGCTATCACTCAGTTGATCATTTCTATAATATGAATTCTGATGAAGAATAATGCTACCTTTTAAGGAATAGAAAGAAGAGATAGAATTTTGTATATCGAGGGCATATGCACTTTCCCTGAATCCAAACTATAATGATAGTTAGACTCCTTAGACCTCTGCACAATGACAGAAGGAAAAACCCTATATTACTACTGTCAGGCATGGTCTATTGCTGTCCTCTAAAATAGCAAGATCAAGTGGAAGAAGCCTTTAGAAAAGAACAAAAAATGTTATCAAAATCATCTGACAGATAGGCTTTGATGTTAATGGCAGGTTTCTAACTCCCAATCCACTGAAGAAAGAGAACAAGACTATACAACAGGCAAGCAGGACATGACTAAACATCTTTAGATCTAGGAAGTTAAGACAGCACCTGAAGAATAGCAGCTTCTTCAGCTCTGAACAACTTTTGAAAACTGGCAGTATGGGAGAGAATAATCATAACCTCATGCAGTGTTTCATTCCTAGAGAAAAAAAGAGACCAAACAATAGGATAGGCCTAAAAGTTTCAATCCCTAAAGAAATATTAGAGCAAAACCCCTGAAAAAGTGTACATATCATCTAGAAGATACCAAAATGACAACAGTAGTCAGTATGGGTTTACCAAAAAGAAATCCTGTTGAACCGGTTCAATTTCTATGACATGAAAACAAACTGGTAGTTAGGTGAAAGCAGATATTTTGAACTGAATAAGACTTTTGACGCTGTCCAACAGGATATTCATTTGACTTCCTGCAAAAGTACACTCATGATTAGCTTACCACAAAATGGATAGGCAATTGGAGAAAAATTTTTCAAGAGGTCAAAAGTTAAAGGATGAATTAAGTACTATGTGAGGATTTTGTGGGTTCCATCATCTTAAATATTTTCAATAGGGACCTGAATGAAAGACTATGCATTACATGTGCAAGAAGTGGGGATGAGCTGTAAGCTTACTGTAAGAGGAAGATGAGAATGAAACCTCTTGACAAATGGGAGAAACTGTCAGAAAAAACAAAGAAACAAAAAGAACAAATACCAGTCCTAGGCAGAAAAGAGTGACAATCAAAAATCAGTTACACATAGCAATCAACAGCATGTATAATAAGTGCAAATAAAAATGTGGGTAATGATTGTTCTGGTGGGTTGACCTTGGCTGGACACCAGGTGCCACCAAGCCATTCTATCACTCTTCCTCCTCAGCTGGACAGGGGAGAGAAAATATAACAAAAAACTCGTGGGTCAAGATAAGGACAGGGAGAGATCACTCACCAATTGCCGTCATGAGCGAAACAGACTCAGCTTGGGGAAATTAACTTAATTTATTACCAATCAAATCAGAGTAGGGTAATAAGAAATAAAACCAAATCTTAAAACACCTTCCCCCCACTCCTCCCTTCTTACTGGGCTCAACGCCACTCACAAATTCTCTACCTCCTCCCCCCAAGCAGCATGGGGGGATGGGGAATGGGGGTTGTGGTCAGTTCATCACATGTTTCTGCCTCTCCTTCCTCCTCAGGGAGAGGACTCCTCACACTCTTTCCCTCTCCAGCGTGGGATCCCTCCCATGAGAGACATTCCTCCATTAAATTCTCCAACGTGAGTCCTTCCCACAGGCTACAAACTGCTCCAGCGTGGGTCCCTCCCACAGGGTGCAGCCCTTCAGAAACAGGCTGCTCCAGCGTGGGTCCCCCACGGGGTCACAAGTGCTGCCAGCAAACCTGCTCCAGCGTGGGCTCCTCTCTCTACAGGCCCTGCCAGGAGCCTCCTCCTACACAGGCTTCCCATGGGGTCACAGCCTCCTTTGGGCACATCCACCTGCTCCAGTGTGGGGTCCTCCATGGGCTGCAGGTGGATATCTGCTCCACCGTGGACCTCCATGGACTGCAGGAGGACAGCCTGCCTCACCATGCTCTTCACCACAGGCTGCAGGGGAATCTCTGCTCCGGTGCCTGGAGCACCTCCTCCCCCTCCTTCTTCACTGACCTTGGTGTCTGCAGGGCTGTTCCTCTCACATATTCTTACTCGTCTCTCCAGCTGCAATTGTGCAGGCTTTTTAGTTCCCCCTTCTTAAACATGTTATCCCAGAGGCGCTACCAACCATTGCTGATTGTTGGCCTTGGCCAGTGATGGCTAGCACTGGCTCTATTGGACATGGGGGAAGCTTCTAGCAGCTTCTCACAGAAGTCACCCCTGTAACGCTCCCGCTACCAAAACCTTGCCACGCAAATCCAATCCAATTGTTTACAAACCAGTCATAATTAAATAATGTTACTGAAAGACTGAAGTACCGAAAGACAAAAGCTGAATTGTTTAAAGAGAATCACAGGAAGTAATCATTCTGCTCTACTCAGCACTGATATGACCTCCCCAGGACTACTGCTGCCTGTTGTGAAAGCTACACATCAAAAAGATGAGCTCGCAGGAATTATCAGAGAGACAGTAAATGTGGAAACATGAACATGTGATTTGGTTTGTAAAGAGAAAAGAAAACTGTTGGGAAATGTGACCACAAGCTTAAAAAGCTGCTGAAAATAAAGGAAGGGAATAAACTTTCTTTATGTCTGCTGTGAATGAGACAAGCAGTATGGACTAGAATTGCAGCAATGAAGGTGTACATCAGGCAGGTGGAAAAGCCTCTAATGGGAAAGACAGGTAAGTACCAGAGTAGATTGCTTAGGGATAATGTGCAACATCTTCCTCTGCAGGTTTTAAGAACTGACCAGGGATCTGTCAGGAACAGTTTAGATACAGCCAGTCTTGCCTCAAATGGGGTAGGAAAAATGAGATGGACTTTCTGAATCCCAGCTTATTTTCTGTGATTCTGAGCAAAATTCTGTCAAAAAAAGAGAAAAGAGCGTACAGGTTAATACCAGTAGGCTGCATGAGATAACTAGTGTCATTATAGGAAATACTCATTTCCTGCATTGCTTTTTCACTAAGATTTGTGCACTTTACAGGTATCTTATGTATAGTTTCAAATCCGGCATTTATTCCTGGGTCTTCAGCACATATTCCCAGCTGATCAGTTCTGTCTTTTTAGCTCAGACCAGTTTCTGGTTCTGAAAACTTGATAACATTCCTCATGCAGTACAGCATAACGCTTGTGCAGTGTAACTAATAAACCATACCATCATCCCAAATGTTCTCAGAAAGACTTTTACTTGAATTAAACATCCTTGAGGTCTAAAGCAATATTCTCTATTACTGTCAGTCTCATTCAAGTTTGCTCCTGTGCTGGGCTAAGGCCATCCGTGACTCCCCAGTTTTGACATCATGTTTTGGGTTTTTTTACTGGAATTACATGTAGGCTGGAATGAGATGTAAATTCTGCTTGCCTAATGGACCACAAGGAAGTATGGTCACTCAGCCAGAAACATATTGTTTCCTTATCTTAATAGCATGCAGGCAGCTACTGCTTTTTGAATGTGAATTCTGTTTCTGTATCTCTAATGTGTTTGTCCCGATGGCAATTTCATTACAGAAACAAAGATTTTCATGCATTTTTTTAAATTAGGAAGAATAATGTTCCATATTTGTTCAAAAGCTTTAGATTATTATTCACTGACATAATTTGACTTGTGTTTCATTCTGCAGAAAATGGCATAATCCAAGCCAATGAAGTTTTCCCACTCACGTTTTATTCAAAAGAATAATGCAGTTTTAATAGGTATAAAACCCCCCAGTGCTTAGGGTGAATGCATATGTTTCTCTTAGCCACAGGAAATGCATAATGGAAGATCACTTAACTATCTCATATGCTATTTTTTTTATGTTCTTAATGGATCTGGCAGATTGCCTAGTGTAGTATCTTGTCTCTGGCAGGAGTTAGTACAGGTGCATTAGGGAGAAGCATAAGAAGCATAGTATGTACAGAATGATCCCTCCTTATCATACTTTCTTCTTTTATTAATTTTATAAGTTATTTTAGAAATATTTATTTTTAAAATTGGTTGTCAAATAAATCCTTTCCAAAGAAATAATATAATTGCTACTATACAGTAGGGGCAGAGGGGGAAGATACCCCCATGAAAATTATCATTTATATTGCTCATTACTGGAAAGGCGGGGAATATGATCTGCTTCAAAGCCATATTCCCCAGTGTAAGAACAGAGAGCACAAAAGTTTCTTTTTGTTGTCCTTTTAATACAATTAGAAGTGTTCAACCCCTAGCCCTCTGGTCAAATCCCAGTGAGGACAGCATTTAATCATCTTGCTGGCTGGCTGGGCACTTCTCAGAGAAGAGCCCTTTGGTCTTTCTGGAGGTGGGCAGAGCAGGGCTGCCCAGCCTGGCTGGGCATACAGAGCACGCAACAGCCCACCTTCTCCCTGTCTCAGGAACGGGAGCCACTAGCTGAGCAGAGGAAAGAAGTGCTGCTGTATCCCACACTCCTAGCAGCTGCCTGTATTTAATTTTTGCAACTACATCATTTATACTTGCCATAAACTGGCTTGCAGGACACTGATTTTGAGCTAATTGAAAGGGAAAGGTTCTCACATTAAGCAGCAGTACTCTCCAGGGCAGCCAAGGTATGCCAGGATGCTCAGGTTAGCTTAGGAGCTCTTTGCAACAGGGTGCTGTATAAAAAAAGAATCTTCTGCTCACTGTCACTAGCCTGGAGAGTTCCTTGGCACACAGCAAGAGCGGGATGGACACTTGAGTTCCCTAGGGAATTTGCAACAGATGCAACAGCACAAGTCAGACTGCAGTGAACAAGAAAGAAGGAAATGCAGTGAGTAGAAATGTTACTTGGTCATGTCTGTGAGAAAACCCTTCTGAAACACCCTCAAAGCTTCTTCCAGATATAGGCTGGATGGGAGACACCTGTACTTTCACACTCATGCAGTACAGCTCTAACTACTGTTCAGATACCAGAAAAACTACGAAGAACTAAATGCAAATAACTTTCACAGACTTGAGGCAACTGTTCAGGAAGAAGCAGCAGCACTGTTGATGCACAGTAGCAAGTGCACCAGCCACACTGACTAGTCACCACACAGAAACACACATCTGCCTTACACAATTTGGAAACCTCACACCTACACACCTGAGTGGTCTTTATCAGCATTTCCTCTTAGAAGAAAGGTGGGTAAACAGATAACAGCATGAGCAGCACATGATGTTACTCATCTAGAAAGTGCCTCACTAGATTAATGATTGTAACATAGGAATGAACTTTAATAAATACTACTGCTCACAGTGCAATTAGCAGTTCAATTCAGTGGTGCACTTTTTTTCTGCACAATTAGACCTCAGCACAGAGCGAGCGGCAGCTATATGGTGAATTCTGAACTAAGGAAGGCTGGGGAAAAAACCCAGCAAGAAGAGTAACTATATGAAAATGGATTAACAGAGCTTTCCAAAGGGACACTGAGACTGAAGCTGTGCATGGCCTGAAAAAGCAAATGACATTGAGAGAAGTCTACTGAACATAACTTTGCTCAGGTTACTAAAACAGCTCAGGGATTATTCTGTAAATTCCTGACTGGTAGGGATGAGAAGTGATTGAAACAGTATAATGAGAGGGAACAAGGCAGATGATCGGGCTTAACCCAGCAACAGGCTTCTGCCCACAGAATTACTACACCATGATTTATTATTTTAATGCAAATGCTAGCATGCCAGGTAGCACCTCAGTGAGCTGTGTCTTAGCCACCTGCTCTTTCTTCAGAAACTCACAAAAATATTGGTGCTAACACCAGGTGGACTGGGTGTTAGCGATAGAATTAAGAGCATTCAAACAGTTTGGATTTTTTTTTTTTTGCTTAAATTCCTTGTTCTTAAAGTATGCATGAAGTCCAGAAAATGCTCATTGAAAGATCTTGAGGTGAGGTATTTTCAATATTTTCCCCCCAGTGTGGCTTATCCATTGTGCAATAAGGGGTGCTTCAACCCTAGCAGGGAGACAAATAAGGTCTGCCTGTGCCTGCATCTTTGGATTAAGTTCCTATGTATTTCATGAAAATACCTGTGAGTCTTCTACCATTGAATTAGGCTGCAGATGGCAATAAGTTATTAAGGAAAGAGTCAAATTCACTCCTTAAGAAACCAGGCTAAAAATCAGCAACAGGAGAACGGCATTTTAGTGAAATAAGAACTACTTAAGAAAACAGAACACTAATAATGCTAAAAGTCAAAGATCCATGATAAGGTCTGACTATTTTTCTTCTAATTGCCAGATCAATTCCAGAGGTGTTCTGCTGACAGAGTACTCTCCTGTATCAATACAACAGAATCATCTATTTTCTGCTGAACTTCGGCGTGGCAGGACATGAGTCACTTTTTGTCACTTTTCCCTCAATTTTTAAAACAACATTCATGTTTCTGTACCTTTTGAAGATTAATTCATCAATACTTTTAAATATCATCAAGATTTTCTGAAGGTTATATAATTGGCATTTGGTAATTTGGTACATTTGATTAGTCAGAATGAAGAAATCCACTTGGGATTATTGAATACTTAGATAGTCAACTTTACACCCAAAAATATCAGTCAATAAATTCTCAAAAATATATATACCTAAAAAATATGTATCGCTATATATCCCTCCCAGGCACATAATATTGCCATTATCAGAGACAAAATCGGTCTGACCCAGTACAGCTGTTCTCATGAAACATGTTCTTATGTTTCAGGACTTTTAATTTATGTTCCTAACTAAGAAATTTAAAAGCTAAAGGATATACATCTAAATGAATCACTTAATGGCTTTTGGCAATCCCTTTTTCATGAATTCTGTTGAATATTGCATAAGTATGAATTGTAAGAGCTTAATGTAAGATAAAAATCAAGTTTCAAATATTTAATACTAAAATATATATTAAACAAGAAACACCTCTCTTTACTAGATGTCAGAGCTGTTGGATTTATACAAGTTATCATATTTATTTCTACTCTGTTCAAAGTGAGAACAGTAAGAAAAATTATGCTCAATTGGATGGCAGCAGAATCATTCAGACCTATATTGCCACTATCAGATAAACCTGGACCGGTATTATGAGCAAGGATTATAACCTGGGCTGTATTTGTGCACCATGAAGTAGAACAATAAAAATTTCTTTCTATACATGGGAAACTAAAGTGCAGAAAAATGCAGAATCTTCCTCAGGGTGACACAAACAGCACTGACAGATATGAACTCCAAGATTTTCAGAATGATAACTAGACAATATATTTAGCCTCTAAATTTCAGTGTAACACAACTTGCCATCTAAAGCCTGCTGCCACAGGATAAATTCATTACAATGAGATGGCAATGAAACTCCCAATTCTAAGTGATTATTATATTTTTCTAAAAAAGTGTG
>VZTV01096159.1:251-10277 GCA_013400875.1 Anhinga rufa | reverse complement strand
TTAAAGAAGCATTTCTGCTTTTATCTTAAATTGCATCAGAAGTATATAGCTGCTGGTTTATTTTCTAAAATGGCAACATTTTCACTTTACTTACTGTCATATAATATTTATAAGGTACCTCCACCTCCACCCCTGGGGTGCTTCATGAGCAATTAAAACGCAATCATCATAATAAAGAAATAAATAACCTTAATTAAAACATTGCACAGGAACCTTCCTCAGATGCAGAGCCAGTGGGGAGCTGTCTGTCTTCATGAGATTTTACATATCTGTCAGTTAGACCAAGATCCAAATGCAACACCAGATTTCAGGGACATCATCCGGATTTATTATACTCCCTGAGGGCCATGTATTCATACCCCACTAAACAGATGATACTCAAATGTTATTTGTTAGATAAGATTTTTTAATTGCTTCATTTAATTAAAGTTTAAAAAGAGTTCTGGGTGCCTGGACCACACACAATCTCCCTTACTCCCCTGCTACCGTTCTTACCCTTTTTCTTTAAAAAATAAACAGAACATTTCCAACAATGTGTCCTCCCACTCCTACATTTTGTTTTTCCACTCAGGGCTGATATATTATAACCTTTGGTACTTCTTTCTATCATTCTCTCTTCAATGCTGTGTTTAACAGCCCCTCATCATTCCAGGCAAGGAAGAAATCTGCGAAATATTCTCCCTCTACCTGTTACCCATCAGCAGGCCTATACTGTTCTCAGTTAAGTTGTTTTAATCCTCAATTTTTCAGTGCAATATTCCCCAGAGGGAGCAGAAGACCACAGCAAAAGAATACTTGTGGTCTGAAGTACGGTCGCTTTCAAAAGCACTACACGGACCTTTTCTGGGTACTAAAACTTCAGAAATGAAGGTGATGAAGAAAAAAAGAAATATTTATTTGAAGTCTTTGGACACAGAATGACAGTTCTTCCTGGGTCAAAACTCCTATTTGACAATATAATTTACTCTCCAACTCCAAAGTAATTTTTTTGTGCTTTGCTTGGCATTTTATTTAAAATCTTCATATAAAATTATCCATCCCTTTAAAATATTCTGATATATGCTGAGGACATTCTGAACAGTTTCTGATGCATAATGTCAAGTCTGTGACTTCCACTTTTAATACACAAGCTTACCTGCCCCAGAACATATGTCTAACTCATTCATTCTAGCGTAACACCGGAACATGTAAATGCTCTGCCAATTTTTAGGAGCATGGTGGCAACAAACATGACTCTAGAATGTCTCTGCTAGAGGTACTGACTGTGGCACCACCTTTTCACACTTTTCATGAAGAGTCCAGGTCCTTAAGGATGGTCATGTGCGCTATTACAGCTGTAGCAATGATGATGGCTATTTTCAAAGCAATCAGTGCAGGTCTCCAAGCCCTGGACTTTCCTCATGCAGCTGCAAGTTCAAGACAAATAGACAGAAAAGTTCTCATGAAGCTATGGGACTAAGGGCGCTACGGAAAGGAAGATAGCCCTCACTAACACAGAGGCACAGAGATTAGTACAGATGGCTCTTGCCTCAAGTAAGTATATGGTTTCTACAGATGCACAGGAAGAGGTGTATCTCACCTTCTTCCTGAGCCTGCCACCTTTCTTTTTGTTTGGATGAAGAGAATCCAGCTAAGAGCTAAAATTGCACTGGCATGTTCAGCTAATTCCATGTTTACAATTTACCGTAAGGTTGCTGATCTATATATGTTATATATGATGCCTTTCATATGCTCTGAATATGCCATTTTCTAATTGCATCTGTACTTACCAGTATTCACTGAAGACCTTGTGGACTCATGGCTCTCAGGTTCAGTATTGAAGCATTTAGATTCTGACTGATGCATTTTAATTTTAGGAGATGTGTCAAGTTCTACATAGGTTTCAGGAAAGTGAAATACAATATGACAACATAATTTCCTTCTTTTCCAGGAGGAATTCAGCATCTCTCCTTGCCTAAGGCATTTACCATTTATTTTCAACTAATTACTAGAGGGAAGTTTATACGCCTGTCCTGTTATAACTATGTTTAGAACATAGTCTCCTTTTCTGTGCTGTCCTTTTATATTGAATTATAAATAGCTAAGAAGTGGAAACATATGTAAGGACAAGATGAATACAGGCAGAACTTTCATTGTATTGCTTTGAAGCAAAGCAGCTTTGTATGCGCAGTGATCTACTTAATTTGGCGTACAAACAACTGTTCCTTTCACAGGTCTTCCTACAAAATATTTGTGATCCACCATTGCGCTCAGGTAAATACAGCTAAGAACGTACACGCTGTTTCCCGACTGATAGCTGCATTTGGCAACTCCTGACATTGCTCTTATGACAGCTTACAAATTAAAATAATGTGCTGGATGAATAGAAGGCATTATAGTCTCAAGAGAGTGTCACATACCTCTGCATTTTATTTCTGGTGTTCATGAGTGCATATGGCACACACTGCCTCAGTGCCGTCTGACTGTCTACATCCCCTCTGAACCAGCAATCCAAAACCTCACCAAACCTCATGTCACCATCATTATTCTCTGGGAGCCCTCCTGTCACCTCAACCTGAAGCAGCTGCAAAGGCTGCAAGCAGTAACCAATCCTCCTTTCTTTGTCTTTGTTGCAAACAGATACAAACCTCCTCCTCCCTAAAACAAACAAACAAAAGTTTTATTCTCGCCTATTGTCCTTTCTGAGAGTTTATTTGAATGATCAAAATCAAAACAGTAACACTGATGAATGGACTGCAATTGTTTTATACCATTTCATACTACACAGCTGGTCATTGTTAAAATAGAAATAATCGACATATGGTTGCGAGAGGAAAAAATAGAACTTGTGCATTGTGTATAATCTACATAGCCTAGATTGTCATTTTTATGGTCTAGAAATTCACAGTATGTCAATAAAAAAAAAAAGACCTTAAAACCCACAGCTTTTTCTTTAAAACACAGAATTATTCCAATAATAATTCCAAGTGAGTTACAAGGGAGCCACGCATTTCCAAGAGACTTACTATTTGTCTGTTGTCAAGTGAAAAAGCATTCCTGGGAGAAGAATTTGTTCTGGATTACTAAAACTTGTAACCCAGATCACATTAGAATTGAGATTAAACAGAAGATGCGTGATCCTACTAGAGTTTCAAACAGCCAGACTTCAATAGTAGTTTAGATCGGCCTATTCATGTAACTATCTTTGTGAGAGAATGAAAGAGAGCTGGAGCTAATTTTGAAATTAAAACATGAATAAAATTCAGTAATTTATATGTATGCATGTATATCAAAATGGATTTGATTCTAATGAGAAGGCAGAAGTTCTTTTAACATCTTGAGATTCAGGAGGAAATGTTAAAACTTTCTATCTTCTTGATATAGATAATATCTTAGGTACATATAAAAGAGTATATATGTGTATGTATGCATATTTATGTGCACTGTGAATATGGTGTTGGTATATATGGTGTGTAATGTATGTGAAAATGGTCAGAATTTTTATAATTATGGCATTTGCATGAGTAGAGATGGGTTAAATGAGCATATCCATCCCTGCCTTTATTTCTGTGAAAGCTCATGGAGTTACAGGAAGGAGATGCAAGACTGTTTTGACTTGTAAATTCTATTTTAAAATGCACCTGAAGGTGGGTGTTTTGTTCATCTGTAGCCTTGTTTAGATGAGGAAGTTAACAGGTGAATTTGAAATTCAATAGCTAATACACGTTAATTTCCTGTGTTAACACTATTTCCTGTATTAAGTATACAGAATAAGTAGAATAAGTATGCAGAATAATGTTTCACACAAAGTAAAGAGATGTCCATACTAGGAGGCAGAGTGGAATTACATTTTAAAATTACAGTTACTGATACAAGTGAGTGGGTTAAAAAGAAAATTATCTTCTATATATTTTAATGGCATTCAAGCCAACACAGAATAGTTTCAAGATTGCCATCTCACAGGGATGTATCTCACAGCAGACTGAAGAGGAGAGTTTAACTGTAAGAGAGAGAAGCTAAAGGCTCTAATCTTCTAAGTGAAATCTAGATAATTTTAGTGACTGAGCTCTTAAATATCTAAATATTTTGTGGGGGTTTATATTAAAAAAATGTAATGAAGTCTTTATAGCTAATCTGCTTGTAATTACATTGTGACTAGATTTATCTTACACTTTTAGGTGTCAGAGTTCTTTTTAACAGTTATTACTTAAAAATATTGCAAAAACATTTCTAAATCCAAATCTAATACTTTTCTCAGATAAAGGCAAGTGGAAGCAATAATTTCTACATTCCCCATTATTTGTATTGTGGAAACCCCCAGGTGTACCAATTGATTTGAAAATACCTAAATTCTTTCCAGTAGGATAAATGCTCCATTATACCATCTAATTTTACTGATGAGAGTTTCTTCTCACATTAAGTATTCCTTCAAGTACACAAGCATCTTTTGGTTAATATTAACTCAGGGTAAGTAACAAATAATTGTTTCTTAGATCCATGCACAGCTAAGGCTTTTAACTCATGTATCAAAAGCTAGACTAGCCAAAATATTGTTGAAAACAAGGTTATTACCTGTTGCTGTCCTGCCTAACAGCTACATACATGAGAGAGCTCCAAAGGATGAGTGGAATGCCCTTTTCATATCTTACAACTCTATTTTTTTTAAGTGAGAAGGTAAAAAGTGTTTTCATTTCATCCCATGGTTTGTCATAAGAAATTTATCTCCATAAATTGGGAGAACTGCAAAGATTCATTTAAAGATCATCAGACAAATTACGAGATTAATTTATTCTGTAACTGAATTACTGCAGCTATAAAATATATAATAAATGAAACAAGAATTCTGAATTTAAAGATTTAGTTCATGTTAATATCTTAAACTGCAATGTAATACTTGAGCCATAGCTAAAGTCCTTATCCAGACAATTATATTACTAAGGTTACTTGTGATACATGCATGGTCATATTTCTCATCTCACCTGCCAAGGGCAGATGTTCAGAATTTGTTTTACTGAATATGTCTCCATTGGTTTGAAAGTTGCATGGACTTTCAAACTATATTCTTGTTTAAAAGAGTAGCTTGATCATTTGGACTACGACCAAACAATTTGGGTTTTTAATTCTCACTAATGAAACCTGTTTTCAAGCACTCATCATGGGAAAATATGAATGAAATTTTTCTTACTTGTTTTCCATGTGAGAGATTTGAGTTTCAAATCTCAAAGAGGTAAAATGATAAAGTCACAAAAGCCTGGGAAATGACTTTTGTGTCTTCTTTACCATGCAAGAAAGAAGTCTGATAACTGAGAAGTGCTATTGTTAATAGACTGATTTGATTTAACTGCTGTCATTAACTTCAGAAGACAGTGCAGTGTAAGGACTAAATTCTGCCTTTGCATTGTTGCTGCAGGTTGGTAACTAGTGAAGCAGCTAAGATGTCTATGGCGGTACCCATGATTAAGTTACAATCTGATGATGATTTGCCACAGTCCCTGAAAAATGAAGCCTTACATCTGCAGCTTTTGTTAAACTGCAGACTACTGAAAGACAATTACTGTGTAAGTGAAAACTGCCATCCCATGAAACAATTAGAAGTCCTATACTCCTACCAGAACCCAGAGCACAGGCTTCTGTTTGTAAACAGTCAATGCCATTTTTAAAATGGCCCTCAGAAGGACAAGAATTAAACTGAGGACTAAATGTAACAACTGACCTTAGAAAGAAAATTTGCTTGTAAACCATTAAGCATACAGCAGTTAAGGATCACTGTGAAGCCATGAGGCCAATTTCAGCTGCAATGTAACTTCCTAAGTCAACACAGTTACAGTCTCCTACTTATATCCAGTTACAATAATCTACAAAAGGACTGAAGCATTTTATATCATTACTCACTTTGTAGTAAAATTGAAATCATTATACAATTTTTCTCTAGGAGCAGAGCAATTCATTCACTTGCTCACAGGAAACAAAGGGGTGATAATGTGTTAACATGTGTGTGATAGATGGATAGCAACGTGAGGAACTGAATCCTTCCAAACCTCTGCTTAATAGAAACAGTCTTTCAAAACTGTATACTTTCTTAGATCACAAAGACAAAATATCACCCCAAACTGGAAAGCAGAAGGAGGGAGGGGGAGAAGGGAAGAGAGCCTGAAATATAAAACCTCCCAAAAATCGAAGCAGTGGTGCAAACCTGA
Organism: Anhinga rufa; assembly: GCA_013400875.1. Taxonomy (NCBI): domain Eukaryota; kingdom Metazoa; phylum Chordata; class Aves; order Suliformes; family Anhingidae; genus Anhinga; species Anhinga rufa. Next base: position 4,101 of record VZTV01096159.1, on the reverse strand, counting down.
TATTTCCTTTAGTTATTACCTAAGAATACACTGGAATGACAGAAAACAAGTAACTGCTTGCTAAAAGTCAATAGTCTTCTCCTTTTATAACACAGGTACATCACAGTAGATCTCTAGTCCATTTACTTTCTCTCTAAAACCTTTGAACTACATCTCCATATATATATAAATATATGGAGAATATATATATATTTTTATATATATATATATAATGAATACCTAAAGGGGATTTGCTGTACACAAATAAGATAGTGGCGTACCAACTATAGAACAAATGTGAATGTTTGCTTGTATCTGTTAAAAATTTACTGGCAGTTACAGTATAAACGACCAATCAGGATGTCATATCCAAACAGACATAATGTATGTAAGATATTACAAAAAGAACATTTGGCATGTGTTGTAGACATTGAAAGAAATGGACAATTTATTTTCAGGAAATATTATAGGATTACATTAGGATTTGATTCTAGCAATGCTCTGAATTCTCCAGAAAATATTCATCTACTGATGCAGAATTCTGTTCATCACTAAGCTTGTGGAAAAAAACAACAGCAGAGACCCTGAAAGACTGATTGTATAGGAGTGATGCTCTTAGAAAGACATGTGTTCTGAGCAGCTAGACAGCAGACCACAACAGCCTTTTTACACCTGAAATATGAGTCATAAATCTGTGATTAACGGGTATTGGTACCTGAAAGAAAGATCAGTGACTACTCCAGAACAGTTAGCAAAATATTTCTAGAAATTCAAATAAGAAGCTGGGAATAAAAAGACTACTACATATGTAAGTTATCATGTACAGGAATACATGATATTAAAACTCAGTACCATTAGAAGAAAGCACTCAGAATGTGAAGGTCAAGGGGAGTGACAAGGATAGAGTTAAACAGACAGTCATCATGAGCCAGACAGTTAGTATCACTAGTCTACAACAAGATTCCTGGATGAAGATGGAATATCCTCAATAACATTCACTACAAGGATGTTATTTATCTATAATACTGGTTTTATTTTTGAATTTAAGAGAAAATGAAGGTTACTCCAAATACTTGACTGGAGAGCACTTTCTTGCAGAAGAAAAGGTGAGTCAGAAAGCAGACACCTGGTACCATAACGGCCTAAAAACACTCACTAAATACTTTGACCAGAGTTCCTTAGTCAAGAGCAAAGCCTGAAGTAACTCTAATCCTAATTGCCAAATCTTTCTACTCCTACTGAACTTCAATGGAAGCAGAGACTGCTCAGCACCTTGTGCACTGCACTCACTGACATTTTTTTTCCAGCCGAGCCCCACTTAACTTTGAGAACTAGGACTCAGATGATTTCATCAGCAATGAACCCAGACAACACGTAGACAGGGTAAAATGGGTTAAATTTCTTTACATTGTTTGGGATTCTGATGCCCTGTAATTACTGGGAGTGCTCTCTCAAATGGAAAATGTCCAGCAGCTATTAAAAATAGCCTTATAACAAACTCAACTTAATTGCCTTGTGGATAGCATGAAATTGAATACACTGAGGTCATTAACCTTCAATACACAAATTCTGTTTTTCTATAATTATGTTTTCTGATCACAGGAACCCTGCGTATCAGCACCAACAATGCACACATTGCACTACTAAACAAAAGTTGAGGCCACGGGTCATTTGACCTTCACATTTAACATTCATAGATGAAACTACTTTCTAAAGCAAGCATTTTTTATTTTAGACTACTTCTCCTGCTGATAGACATAATCCTAAACTTAAGAATTATGCTATTTTCCTTCCTTTGGCATGTTTTGCCCTTAACTATGTAATAAAAATGCTAGTGGAATTCATATTGCATGGTATGTATTAGCTATTTTATTGCTTATGTTATGTTTGGAAATAAATACGTATAAATTCAATTTATCCATCCTATATATTGCAATCTCACAGGATTATAGCCCTTCATTTAAAATTCTGGCTGTAGTTTATAGAGTAATAAATGCTTAAATGTGTTGTATTCTTCATGATCACCCTTTCAGAACACGAGATATCAATTCTCACCATGACTTCCAATGCATTTACACTTAACTTCTTCTTTTGTTATCTTTCTTTACATTACAGTCTCAGCACTTGCAGTATTTAGCTACTCCTTCTTATAACCTGTAGCACTTACAGGTCATTTCAGGAGAAAACTCACTCCATGGAAACAGTTTGTTTTCTACACAATATTGTGAGTCATGTGTTGCTCCCCTTCATAACTTGATATTTTAAAAATTGTATGGTAATCCAGTTTTACTAACAATTAATCCAGCATTATGGGCAAAAGAAGTACTGTCAGAACAAATGGCTGAAGGTGAAATGAGAAGGACAAAAGGAAGAAATGGTGCAAACCACTGATCAACTTAGATGTCTGCATACTTAGGGAAAAAAACAAGAGCTGGTTGGCATCTTAGCACATGATCAGGACTGTGAAATAAATGGCAAAGCAGAGATCCAATGGTGTACTCAAGTTAGTTGCCCTGTATTTAATTTCGTTTGTTTCAGGAAGATAGGAGAGAGAAAAGATAGAAGGCGATGTTAGCTTGCACATGAAGGATTTGCTCTGAAGCCTGGAATGTGGATGAACCCACTGAATGTCTATGAACAGGAAAAAGAATAGGGGATCTCTTCTGGAAAGCTTACTCATGAAACAAAATCAGCAAAATCAGATAAATCAAGATTTCTGCAGGCCCTTGGCAAAATAATTCAAAACAGAGTGATCGGAATGAGGGATGTCAGTTGTCCATCTCTTGGGGAAGGAACATGTTTTGTCTAGTAAGCTCTTGAAATGCATTGGTCAAAAATAACTATGCACAAACACTCCTCGATATTTGTTTCTAATAACAGAAAGCATCTGCTGGAGGAGACTGAACCAGATAGCATCTTGGTCGTCAATAACTTCATAGGAGGACATAGAGGAAAAAATACCCACCATGAAGGCAGTCAAACACTGAAAGGATGCTCAAATCCTTTTTGCATGAGAAGAATGAAAGGTGGCTAATATGGCACCAATCTTTAAAAAAAAGGGTTGAAGGGGACACTCAACCTGCAGCAAACATGGTTCAGGTTAGAACCATTAGGTAGAACATTCTAGCAATAAAGGTAGGGAATCAATAAAAAACACCAGGTAGATAAGTTGCAGAAGCTCCAACATTGGAAACTGTTTAATAATAGGTTGGACAACCATATGCTCACCCAGTAACATTCACAAACATGAGTTAAACTGGATGACTCAGCTGCCACCTCCTGTCTCAGCTAAAATCTGTGCTCATCTCATAGACATCCACTCATCAATATGACTAAAACTAAGACACTCCTACATTTTCTTTTGATCTCTCCCTTCTGTTTCCTTTACCAATCACCAAATCCCATCAGCATTCATATACAGCAGTTGATCACTACTTTTGAGTTATACTTCCTTCTAAATCCTCACACCCACATTACGTCTAAATGTCAATCAAGTTAGAAAGCCCCACTCCACCTCCAAGATTCTGTACATGCTATCTAACCATAGGATCTGGATCTCATTACCCATTATTCATAGTACTGTTACCTGCTTTCTGTCGGTCTTGGTCAGTGCAAGCTAGCTCTGCTGGTACATACCCAGAAAGCTGCTGAAAAAGCAATTTTCCAAGTTCATATTACAACAGTTGTCTCTTTGCATCCCTCCACTGGCTCCCCTCTTTTATTGCAAAAAATCAGAAAAGAGTGGTATGCATTTTCTGAACGTGCACATGTATCTCTACCCTATCAAACAATTCTTACTGAGGTGGTGATCAGCCAATGCTAAATTCATTTTAGGCTTACTAAATGAACAGGCAAGCATACAAACAGTAAA
>VZTV01096142.1:1289-24505 GCA_013400875.1 Anhinga rufa | reverse complement strand
ATAAAAATATTTTGTAGACATTAACAAATTAAAACTGACAACATCCTTGGGAGATCAGAAAGTCTTAATGTCTTATTACTGATGGATAAACTGAGGCACTGAAACATTAACGGCAGCATGCTTAACCTTGCTTAAGTAATATGAAGCATACAAATCCAGATTTGTGTATTTGAGGAAACAGCTGCCTTTAAAGAGGGGCTGAGCACATGGATTTACAGTTCAGGAACTCATTTAAGTTCCTAAATCCAGTGCCATTAGGAATCCCCAATTAGCAACTACACTTTGAGCATTCTATCTGAAGCATCAACCAAGAGAAAGGAATCATAACAGCCAAAGAAAACAGAGTTCCAGAATTCCAGCTTTCAGGTTACCTTGAAAAGGCAAACATCAAGTTTTGGGGTTGGTTTTTNTTTTTGGTTTTGGGGGTTTTTTGTCTGCAGGAGTGACCCATGAATCACACATTGCTGCAGCCAAAGAGGCCTCGCTTGACAGTTATCACAGCCTTTCGCTTTCTAAGGAGCGCTAAAGGGTAATATAACGCAATTAATAAAGACTCCCAAGATAGATCACTAGCTGTATATGGGCATAATTAGGGACACCTATGTGTGGGTTTGCGTATACACAAACCCAGCAGAGAAACCACCCGTGTACTCCTCCCCCTTAGCGGGCATGCCAACAGGGCTAAGACGGATATGGGTGCCTAAATCCTGCCTTACCCCAGCTTTACATAACAACAACACAACTGTGCTCCTTACAAATTTTGCTTGGCTTCTCACCCCCAGGACAAAAGTTTATTGGTACCCTCATTTTCACACTGAAGTCACCTCCACCCACCCACCTGGAAAACAACAGTAGCGAAATCTTGTATTTACAGAAAAGGCTGCTTTCTACAGCGCGTACAAGGGAATGAAATTATATGGGTGCCTTGAAAACAGCATTACTTAGATGGAATCTGCAGGTTGTACTAAAGGTAAATGAATTCTTACTATGCTGGGCAACTAGATTTCAGGGAAGCAGTTCAAAATTACAGTAAGATTTGCAGCCTCCATCCAGACAAAAATACTGTTGATAAAAGTAAATCAGCAGGGGTCTCTCCTGACTATTACATGCCCCCAAAGTTGAAAGAAAATTTGAGAGACTGACCCATTTTTATAAAAGAATGCCAAATACCTCCAAGACTGAGAACAAGAAAAATCTTCTGATAAAAATTTCTGAATATTTTCGCTAAGCCACCATCCATCATGGCATAAACCACGCTCCTAAGTCCGTTATCAGCACAGAGAACAGCGGCCTAAACACTCTACAGCTGCATGTAATCCATATTGCCACCATCTCTGCACCGCTTCCAAGAACATCCATTCATATTCAACAAATAAATCCAACAGACTAATACGAGCTACCTAGGACAGACTTTAGCATTGATCCGATCTCATATTTATCTCCAACCTTGGAACAAAGTTGGCTCCGACATGTGCAGATCGATACTCTGACTTCAGGATCTATCAAACGAATGTTATTTCACAAATCTTCAGTAAGACGTCACTTAAAATAGTAAATACAATTCTCATCATGTGTATGCGAGAATACTGAAACGGGTACAAATTCAAAGAGGACCTATTGCAGCGATCAGGCAAGTGGAGTGTCTGCAAAGAGATGTTAAAAGAGGACAGCTTGATTTTGCCAGCTAAATAAATACCGAGACAGAATATCTGACTTCAGAAGTATGTTTAGAAATAAATATCAAGGAGCGATAAAAACTGCTTAAGACAGACTAAAGATCAAACAGCTACACTTTAGTCATGAATATTATTCCAACTAGTCCTGCAAGAGAACACTTTCAGAGTAGCTAGTACAAGAAACCTAGCATTGCTTTTAAGTTGGAGCTCAAAAAATTCATTAAAGAGGCCAAATGACAGTACAGGAAAATTTCTTAGTCAGAACCTTAATCTTGGTATTTGAATCCACATGTATCTGATGTGGCCTCTGATAGAAAGAGCCTAAAATGAAACTAGATCACTTTCTTTTTGTTATAATTGTACTTAAAAATCATGTACGTCAGGACATCGTTGGCTACCTACAGAAGCCTGGAAAAGATACACTTTTCCCAGTCAACGCATAGTTTCGGTTTGGTGTAAGAGAAGCAAAACAGGAAGAAAACCACTTTCTCTAACAAATGGAAATCGTATGCAGCTCAAGAAAGTTTGGGTACCTATGTTTTTAATGGCAGTACCATGCTGCAGCTGGATATTCCTCTTATGGCTGCAATTTAACCTATCACCAGGTTTCCGACTGAAACATTCTTCCTGCAGATTAGATTTGCTCCAATTGCTGTTGGGGTTTTGGTGTTGGGAGGGTTTTTTTGTTTGGTTGGGGGTTCTTTGGGTTGTTTCCCCTCCCCGCCCCAACTTGCTCTTACTTTTTTAGTGCTACAATCCAGAAAAACATCCAGTAAGTTCATTAACACCCCCATTATTAATACAGGGTCACTGATCTGTCCCGTTGGCTTTCTATGTCTTATATACACAGATACATAAAGTCTTTATAAAATATTTAGTAATGTTGTGTCATATGGAAACTGTATTTTCTATACGTATGTGCATATACACACATGCATGCCAATGATGGTCTATGGATTCCTCTACATACACTGTTCACTGTACAATTACTTGAAATTACTGGATTGGTGGGGCAATCAGAAAATCCTTCCCAATACTAAGTTCTTATTCATTTAAAAGTTCGCTTAAGAGAAGAGAGTGCTTATGGAACATGCTCCTTTTCTGAGCGCTCACTGCGACAAGATGTCCATACTATAGTAGGGAAATCACCTTGCAGGTAGCAAAGGCAACTAGCAGGCCAAAATAATTGAAGCCTTCAATTAGTGAGCTGCCTCCAGATTTCTCAGGGCAGAAAACACAGAGTGTTTCTCCCAAGATCTGCCCGTTTGATTTGTTTGGGGCTGAGCTTCCTTCTCTCAGTGCTAAACTTCGGCTATGTGAAAAATAAATTTGAAATGCTGTATATTTACAGTTGGGTAACCGGCAGCAAAGGTGCACCGTCAAGTGCAGTAAGTTAACCATTTAAGCCATAAATCAAATTTATGATTTGCACTGTAAATGTAATTGTTAAAAATGTTCATCTTAACGGTAAGTAGCAGTTCAAAGAAATCAATTTAATAATGACAGATTGTTTCCAGCTAGAACTATAGTGTTACAATAGTTGATTTTAATCACAAACTCACACTCAGTTGCTACAGATTAGTATCTCAGACTATGGTCTTAAAACCACAAAATGAAGTGTTTATTTTTACTTTTCTGTTACAACAGCAACACCGAACTCAGCGCTGATGAATACTTGTGTGTCAAAGGAGCTCATCTTAAGTAACAGAAGTAAATAGATTGAGCCCTGACTCTTTACCAAGCAGCTTGAGAAGACATACTACTCACACAGCTGCTTTTCTGAAAGGTGAGAGTAAAAAGAATAGGAATTAAGTAGGAAATCAGTTTTCTAAAAAAATAATAAAATTTCAAATAGAGAGATTTGTGTAGAGTTTGCGTGGCTCTATGCTTCTCCAACCTACACTTGGAAAAAAACTATTAAAATTATGAACTGGAACAATAACACTCCACCAAATACGAGTTCTAAAGCCTGTTCTTTCTGCTTAATATATTTTAACACTATTGGCATGCAAATTTCAAAGAACTGCATATGGGGCAACTAGTTCCTGTGCCGGGGAAGTAGAAGACTCCACTGTTTAAGTAGTGCTAAACATTGCAGCTGGACACCCATCACTGTGCTGCTGCCCTGCTCTCCGGCTCGGGCTGTGAATAGTAGAGCTGGGCACAAACATGATGTTTCGGTTTAGATGTTTACTCTCTACCATACCTTTTTTCCTCTACCTTCCTTGTCCCGTTGGTACTCTTACCTCAGTTGTTCTTTTTAATTCCTTTTCCAATTTAAAATTTATTTTCCTCACCCTTCACCCTTCCCTATCCCAAGCTTTCTCACGCAACACCTTCATCTCAAACCATGAGTTGTCCTCCTCTCAACCATGCCAACTCCTTTTTCTTCCCATTTTCTTCATGTTTCCCACACATTGAGGTTCGTGTATCCCCTGATAGTGATCCACATAAAAATCACACACCTCTGCTCAGCAGGATGCCCCCAAAAAAACTACACAGGGATGTCATAAGGCTCAAATCCAATACATCAGCAAACGGGTGGAGCTCCTCACTATCACATTATCTACAGACACATACAAAAAAACACTCCATCAAAATGTTAGCACATCTTCAAGCTAAAAGTGTAGAGATGCACATATTAGAAGTTATGACTGTAATACATCTACGTTAGCTTTGAATTACTAACAGCGCTGTTTGGTATTCTCCCTCTCTGCCCAACAGTCAGCAACAAGGAGAATTACGTTAACCTTGTGTTCAACAGAGAATAGGACGTGAAAATGAGCATGGCATCCCATTTGCTGTGTTTGGATAGAGGTTTACTCAGACATACTAGGGCCGCGCTATTTTAGTAGAAAGCCAAACTACCGTGAGCTACCACAAGCAGCAGTGATAGCTTAAGTAATGCCCAAAGACCTTTTAGAAAAACACTCTTTCCAACTTACTCCAGGGAGATTTTTTGTTTTCATTTGATTTTAAAAAGGGCATAATTTTTCAGAAAGCACATATATACCTTTTGATGCCATGCCAGTTCAAGGCAATCCTAAAAGACGTAGGCAATGGATTCAGGATATTGCAAATTTGGCTACCGTTTCCTGGTTTTACTCTGTCTTCCTGCCTATTTTGTGACTGAGCCAGCCAACTGTGTAATGCTAATGGCAAATAAAATATACAGAGGAATAAGTGGCTCCAGACATTAGCTGTACTTAAGAAGAAAATTCAGTACCTGTTAAAAAGAAAATTATATATTGTATAAATTATACATTGAAAAACATAACTGTCATGGAACTTGCACTAGAAATTGCAAGACTTGACAACGTGGACACATCCATCCTTTTTCAGCCAGCCAGAGATGGTATTCCGAGGCCTTTGGTGGGAATATTGCACCCGCCACGTCTCCTCTAGCGCTCTAAGGAGGATCTGGCACCGGCGGCAAGGTGCAGTCTTCGGAAGAGAAGTCATCCATCAGCTCGGCTGCTTCAGACCCACTTACAGCCTATGTTACTGTGCACATGAAATGAAATCCCACTGGACCACAGCGCCCAAATTCACAGCTGAACTTACTGTAAAGTTTAACCCCTTGCTTGCGAGGGAAAGAACATCTGCAACGTTGAGTAATTCTTTGGTGATAAAGCTACATGTTGCCTGTGAAATATTTACTTCCCATTTCATGAGTCGAGTACCTTTATGAGAACATCCTCATCAGAATCTCTTAAAGTATAATGGGGGGGACGGGGGAGACAAAAAGCAAAACCAATTTTTAACAGATGACCACAGTTTTATCTCCCAGAGCAGCAGTTCAGATGCCATATTTGTCCAGAGTGTTTTGCCTTACAGAAATCAAAATCAAAACATCCAAGCCTATTCTCTCCCCAGAGAACATTTTTTAAGCTGATGTTTTATATATTACAGGACTCGTCTCATTCCAAAAGGATATTCAAAGTGCTAGGTCTGATCTATAAAGCTCAGGCATATTTTAGCACAAGCTTCATTCTAATATTCTTCAGGGTCCCCTTTATTACAGTAATCCTAATTACTGTCAGTTTGAGGCATAGGAGGTTGACTAAAGAAGCGGCACCTTTTGGGGAGAGTGTTGTACACTGTAAATATAAAATTATATCTTCATTTATCTCAAGGTTTTTTTGGCTTATAACATCTCCTAGGAAAAAATTGAATGTTTTATCCTCTAGCAAAAAATTACATCCCCCATCAAACTCCTAACATTTTATTATAAAAATGTTAATACAGGGAAGAACGGGAATCTAGGGGGAAAAAAATAATCTGTATTTTCAGAGCTATATGTTCATATAAGCCAGCAGATAAGCAATATCTGGGAAGACTAAATAGCACAGGCAGAGACTGTTCGAGGGTATAGGACACTAGACAGTAGCAATTGTGGAATACATTGCCCCTTTTTCTATAAGCATTTGGCACATCATCCTCATTTTTATGATATTTATATAGTCCTCATAAACACATCTGAAACACGATTCCTTTAACTTGCTTAACTTCACCCTAGCCATTTCAGTAAGACATTGTCAGTATAGTAAGCAGAGGAACAGAGACATTAACAGCCTGAAGTCCAGCGGGTCAAAAGACACACTTACCAGCTTTGCTATAGGAAACCTGTGACACCACGAGAATTCGCATCTCAAGGCTCTATGGGCTAGATTAGCGTCCCAAAAAGTGAACCACTCCTTGGCCTGCCCCGCTGCCTTCCCCACGTACCCGAACTCCAGCGCAAAAGACCTCCCACCTAAGGCAGAGCAAGTGGGAGCAGGCACATGTGGTAGAACCAGGTCACAGGAGAGCAGAGGTACCATGGTGGCAGGCTGCTGCCCGCAAACGCATCCTGCAATGAGACCCTTGTCATTTTACTCTTTAGAAAGCTCTAGCATAGCTGGCCTGGAACATTCTTGTAGCTCCCGCCAACTAGCATCCTCCAGCTCACTCTGCAAGTACCTGTGGTATTGGTGCCGCACAGCGAGGAGAAAGGGGCCAGCTGAACCTTATACTTAAATAAATATTAAAAAAAAAAAAAGATTGACAGCAGGTCTTCTGGTGGATTTCTTCAGCTGTGGCACCAATTCTTTTCTAATACAGGCTCATCCAGAGTTAGCAAAGCGGAGTTCCAGCTGCCCACCTACTATGAGGCAAATAATAAAATAACTGTTCCTGGGATAAAGCCCCATCTGGACATAAATGGATATATAAGCTTTAAAACAAAAAATCCCACCAAAGTAGTTTCAAAACCCACTAACCTTAATTAGAAATTAGTCCCTCTGATAGCTATGTTAGTTGTGATGTGGACAACGAAGCAAGCCTCATACGTATTGCCACTTTCTTTTTATCTATATCATGGTAACCACTAGGAACTCTAGCCAGGAGTTAAAAGCCTATAATGTTAAGGAGTTACAGATCTTATTCTGTTATGTCTTACGATGAGCAACAGTTATCCAAGGACAAATTCTAACTGTGCAATAGTGTTGTAAAGGTGGAGTAGTCTGCTTCGCCATTTTTAGCCTAGGGTAGGGTTCGTGTAAGCACGTGCTCTGTAAAAGGCAGTACTGAGAAAAATGGGATTTTTAGAGTATATTGTATTCCAATTGCTTGACATTTTTAATCATGCAAAGCATAAGTTTACACAAAGTATAAAGCACAGGTGAACAAAATGGTCCTCCAGATATACTCCAACACACTACTGGACTGTTTTCAGTTCATATTTACGTAAATACAAATTCATTAGTTAGCGCCGACGGCAAGAACTCCGCTTACCACGCAGCTCTGGTACACCGGTGTGCAACTTGTATATACTTAGCTACCGCCAAAGCCACTCTGGAGGTCAAATTTAAAAGCCCAGGCACAAGTAAATGATGTCAGCTTTTTGGTGAAGCTTGTACCATCCTGTAGCAGCAACAGGATGACTAGAACTGACTGCCTGAATGTTAAAATTGTGCTACAGGCCTGATCTAAAAACCCGTTTAAGCTGGAGCAAAATACTCCAGGTTTAACTTTATAGGGTTTTTTTTGATTTTTTTGGTGGTGGTGGTGGTTCCCCCACCAAGAAATAATTTCCCAATTCTGTCTCGGTTCTGCTATAAAAAAAATTCTTATTGCTCAGTCACATAGTTTCAAAAGATTACAGAGAGACAACTGATTCTGGCCATAGACAGAATTTTTCCTTCCCTATGAAAAAACTCATCTATTTTTCCTCTAGTTCTCTGGTTTGGAGCAGGAGAGTCCAAGTATTTGTCTGAGTAATAGGAAAGGATTACACATGTAGATGGATTTACGAAACGTCAATCCCGGCAGGCTTCTGAAATTAAGAAGAGCCTAATGCATGGGGAGTGATATACTTTACAATAAGGGAAGTGTCAAGCTGTGGAAAAACTATTCCAGAAGGTAGCCGCAAGTTAAGTACAGAGTTCACTTCTCTTGTCACTTGATCCTCTCCTTAGAATTAAGAACTGAACTTGCCATTTTGAAACATGTAGACTAGCAGCTATAAAAATCCACTAAAAGAGCATTCGTATTAGGAGCATTTTCTGCCTTTACACAGGTTTAAGGGATTGTCCGAGGTCAGGGAGAATTGAACACCCCTGCTGAGTCACTTCTAGGAAAGGCATGCTACAGAACGGTGGAGGTGTACTTGCTCTTCATGGCTATCGAGACAAGACCAAAATACACCAAAAAGGAGCGGGGCAGCAAAAAGATTTGTTCAACATTGACTCTTGTTAGGCCTCAACAACAGGAACCGATACCGATTTTTAGCAGATAAACAAGGATTTTCTGTTTAAGAAACAAACCCTATTCAATGATCTTCCCAACAATACTCACGCAATTAACGACGGCGTTTAGGGCAAAGCAGATGCAGCAGATTGCTTATCATTAGGTTAACCTTGCCTTATAGAGGAGAAAGATATTTTTTCCTTTTTGGGAGACTGAGAATAGGGACACTTGCAGATCTCCAAATACCCTTTAATGAAAGCCAGAACTGCTTCTTGGCAGACACAGAAGACACAAACTCCCCCTTCCCCAGCTATCTATTATTGCTTCTCTGACGCCATAGGTGAGAGCTGCCTTCCCCAGGCAGCAGGCAATACACTGTTATTTCCTGGCAGGGGGCAGACTAATGAATCAGAGTAGAAGCACAGCTCCATTTAAATGCAAGACTGGACTGCATCCCTTCCCAAGCTATTAGAAAGGCAGTGTTTTTGTTTAGGAGGCTAAGAGAACGTAACTCTGTAACTGTTAATGCATGCAAAGTTGTCTTGCATTTGGAACACGTTAAGGAAAGACCTACCAAGACCCTAGTGTAAAGCAATGCTTTAATGAATCTGTTTTGTGTGAAAAAAAATATATATATATATATACACACACCCTACTACCTCCCTGCAGCGCATTTATATCAGGGGCTGCTGCTACAAGTTAAAGAACTATTAAATTCCACTAAGATACGTTTCCTTACTGCAGAGTCTCCTGGTCCTTCCTAAACAGAAAGGTTTACATGCTGCCATTAAAATGACATTAATTGTGACATAACACTCCCTTTGGATGTTTAGAAAGCTAAAGTTCATCTCTGTTCAGGAAACGGTAAGCACATCAGTACTATCCAAGTTAGCTAGCCCTCACAGCTCCTCACCATGGTAGGTAGTTACCCATCACTTGGCCCATGAGTTTTCTGCTATGATTTTTACCTTCAGTATTTATCAGTCATAATACTTGCTTAAAAGAGTGAGCTATGAAGTCCAGAGTACACAATGAACTGTGATCACAGCTGTAAATTTGATGATTGGGTGCCAACAGTCTGGTTGTGTAGGGCAACAAGAAGATTCACGCAACATTTTTTCTGCGGATATCCTTAGGAAAAAAAATAGCTTCTGTAGGTGCTAATTAACAGCCTAATCAGAAGGAAATTGGGTAAATAATAAATACTTTCCCACAGCATTCTGTTATTGCTTGCAACAAATTAACACATTCTTGCTTCACAACATTATCACGAAGGGAAAAGCCACAGAAGTTGAGCAGATAATTGCATCTGCCTGATCTCATAAGAGAGTCCAAGCAGAGGTGGCTCACTGAAGATCAGGTCAACGCGTGGGCAGACGCCAGGAGGAGCCATCCAAAACCCCCATGTTCTTGAACTGGAGGGTCCCCTCGCCTCTCTCGGGCAAGCACCCGACTGAATTGCAGAGAACTGATAAAAGCAGATCCATAGTCTCACCAGCATTACTGCTGGTGCAGGGAAGGAAGCGAGAATCCTGCCCTGGAGGAAGGAGAGCAGCTCTGCCCCTTCTGGCCCGGGCAACACAAGTTCTTCTATAGAGTTGTGAGGCCACCGCCTGTGTCACGCCACAACACGCCCTTTTGCACATCTGACCGTATTAGAAAAAAACAAAGTAAAATTGTTGTACTGCTACAACTCAACCCCTCCACTCCTGAGCGGAGGAGCACTGCAAAAGAGAGAAAGTTTTAATCACCCGTAGGGGAAAATGGCTTTTGTCACTAGTCAGAGTTAATGACCACTGGAAGTCTGGCAGACAAAGATGATGCACAAGGGTCTTGCCCAAAACCAAAGCAAAGTTACGAACAAAGAATTTAACGTGCCCAAATCAAAACAGCGTAGAGTGACTTGCTGTCATGGTTTCAGCTGGGATAGAGGTAATTTTCTTCACTGTAGCTGGTGCAGGGCTGTGTTTTGGGCTTAGTATGAGAATAACACCGATCCGATAACACACTGATGTTTGGTTGTTGCTGGGTAGTGCTGAACTAGTCAAGGACTTTTCCACCCTCTGCTGGGGGCACAGCCAAGAGAGCTGATCCAGACTGGCCAAAGGGCAGTCCCTATCATGTGACGCCATGCCCAGTATATTAACTGGGGGGAGTTGGCCGGGGGAAGCAGCGATTGCGGCTCAGGGACTGGCAGCGTCAGTCGGCGGGTGGTGAGCGGTTGTATCACTTGTGGTTTGGGGGGGTCTTTTCCCCCTCCTCCCAAGGTTTCACCTTTCACGCACACGAGATTTTTCCTTTTCATTTTATTATCAGTAGTAATAGTACTGTTTTATTTTAATTATTACACTGTTCTTATCTCAACCCACGAGTTCTCTTGCTTTTGCTCTCCCGATTCTCTCCCCCATCCCACAGGGGTGGGGGGAGCGAGCGAGCAGCTGCGTGGGGCTGAGTTGCTGACTGGGGCTAAACCACGACACTTGCCTAAGACAGGAGTAAAGCAGAAATGGGGTGAGCGAGAGTTCTGTTAGTGGAAACACAGCGTTGTTAAAAATACCTAAAGTGCTCGTAGGCTCCAAGAATGACTGTTTTCAGACAGCAGAGATCATAATAGTCTTTAATAGTAATTTGTACTTCTATATTTTTAAGAAAGTGGCATAACAATGCCCTGGAAAGCCTAGAGGAACCCTTTAAGACAATTCATTTGCAGAGAACTGCATTTCCCATATAAACTAAGAACCAATGTCTGTGCCTTCAGGACGGAAATCAGCCTATGAGAGTATATTCTGATGTTGTGCTCCTTCTAAGCGATCGCTGGAGCATGCCATTTCTCTGCTCCTAGCGTAGGGGTCTGGGGCTAGAGTTCAGGCTGAGGTTACAGGTTTGTTCAGCCTGGCTAGAAACAGGTAATTACATGGGCTGCAAGCACATGCCTGCTATGACAATGGGTCACATTTCATTTTTCTACTACTGCCCTGCACACCCATATAGCATGGGCAGAATTTAGACTACACGCTATAGAGATACAAGTATGCAAGACAGTATGGTTTTTTTTAAAAAAAGTATTTTTTTTTAAACCAAGCTTATTCCAATGGAAAATGACAAACCACTGAAGCAATTCACATGCTCTCTGCTCCGAGTGATCCCACAATAGTAACACAATCTGTATCCAGGCTATTGGATGTTTAAAGCCAGAGCTGTAATTAAGCAACTCCTGCCTGGTGAGGCTGTAGGTTTAACAAAAAAATATTCCAGACCCAAGATCCACACTAAAGCTGAAGTGCTTCTAGTAATTCTACCTTTGAGCAAGCTTTTAAAATTAAATGAATTTACAACCCCTCATTATTCCTAGACCTTATGGAGTGTATACTTTACTGCCTACAGAGACAGCTTCAATCATACTCAACATTAAGTTGAATTAGTGTCCCAAAGTGCCTACTCCCCTCCTCCTTTTAGCAGGTCTCTGTTTAGGCACAAGGTCAAAAATGGAGATGAGCTGCATGCAGCTTGCAAGTCCCTCATCTGCCTATTAAGGGGGGGATCTTGAATTTTATGGCTGCAAGGCTTATGTCAGCCAGCCATTATTAATTTAATTTATTAGGGGGAACAGTGAATGGTATGATTGAAATAATAGATAGCCAAGATACTCTGACAATGCCCTATCTGCTTATTATAGGCAAACCTGTTCTAGTTAGTACCTCTGTACTGGAAGCCAATCTTTCCCTCTGGGATCACTTAAAGTGTGGTTATTTTTTCCTATTTCTTATCTGCCCTTTGATCAAAACTTGCCATTCTTTTCTCCTAGCAAATCTCCCTCTGCATTCTGTTCCAAGGCGTCTCCCCTCAACCCTTCTTTTTCTTTTCCTCTCTGCATCCTTGGGGGAATTTTGTACTTTTCCAGCTGTTAGAAGTTGAATTCATTTGCTTGCGTGAGACCCAGGAGAAAGTTAAGAACTTTGAAAAGAGAAAGAATGTGACCCTAATGCAAGACTTTGAAGTAGAGTTTGCGTCCTTGCCAACACTGGGGACCACAGTATTATAAGAGCTGCTTTTCTATCTAGATCATGCATCTGATTTTAAGATTTGTTACCAATAAAGTCAACTTTAGAAAAATACTGTTTCTGGAGCTCCTCTTGGTAGTTCATGAAGCTGGACAATACACTTTTTATAGTATCCTTAACCTACTCTGTAAACACTAAGTCAATGAAGATTACCAGGGAACCAACACTTAAGTTGTGCATTAAACATAATTATTAAGTCTTAAAAATATATTGTGCTAATTACATGTTTCCATTTCAAGGGAACCAGAAGAACAGACCCTTTCAAATAATGCATGGTAACATGCACAATAACTATTTTAACTTTCACTACCTTTCTAGTCATCCTTATCAATAGCGCCCTTTGACTTTTGCCTTGAGTGTCCTTTTCTTGGCTCTGATTTTATAGAGACAAATTTTTATAGCAATACTTACTCAACATTTAGGAGTAGGAATACAAGTGCTAAACAAATTTAGGAATACATATGAACCCCTCTTACTGTCACTTAAGTATGCTGTATTTCATCACTTGGCTACAACACACCCATTTCAAGCTTTTTGTCAATCATCAGACTCTGCTAATTCAAACAGTTCAGCGTTTCAGACACCCTCTTTAGAGGGCTCTGGAATGAGACTGTTCAGTAATTACTTTATGATCTAGATCCTGCTTTGACACCTGAAATCATTTATCAGCACATTGCAATTAACACCAAGAAGAAGAGTTTTTGTACAGAGCAATAATCCCTGTGCAAGATACCATCTCTGTACTCGTTATTTGGACTGTTTCCAAAGCACGGGTGTCTTCACCTCAAAAAGGCAGTTGCTGAATTAGACTTGTTAGTCATTCCAGACATAACCTCAGCATGGTTTTATTAGCATGATGGGACATTTCAAGTAGCTTGTGTTTATATACTATGCTAGGATTAGCTTATTTAACATTCTGTATACAAACTCTCAATAATTTGGGGTAAAATTCCATCACTGTGATGACAAACAGCTGGCTAGCAGAATTACCGTTTCTGAAACTAAGAGTATGATACCTAGGCATCTAGAGTAAAGGACTAATGAAACGTCGAGAATTCTTCAGCTGACACAGGCTTTTGAAAATCCTCAAATAAACTGTTTGAAAGTGCATGAACAACAAAGAAGATGTTTTAATCTTCTCTAGATGTTTTGCTTTAAGAAGCACCCGAGTTTCTTCTATATTAATTAGATTATTATTAACTGCATTAATAATAGCAAATTCCCCTGGGGGCAGAACTTATAAAAAGCATCCCTTACTGTAGCCCACATGAAACCACACATGCTCAATCCCCGATGTTTTTTAGAAAGACTTCCTGAGGCTGTACTAGCTTTATTGCTACAACTGCAGAGTTCATAAAGCAAATGTACATTAGTTCAGATAATTCCAGTGCCACACTAACTTGGAGGTAGATCAAAGAAACACGATAGTTAAAAAAGTGCCAACACCGTACACGTTCACTTCTCACGCTGATCCCAGCATCAGCAGAGCTATAGTAGAGCTCATGCAACCGTGACAGATCATCTTAATATTTTCCAAGTGATCCAGACTGCAAGGTATGAATGTTACTAATATATACAAGGGTTTAAGAGGAACCACATATCGAAAGTGTATTCAATCAGACATTAGCAAAGCAATTTATATCCCTTCAACTGCCCACACATATTTTGGTAGAACACTCAAAACCTCCATCTCTTGTGTATATCTTGTTGAATATTTCCTGATTTGATTAACACAGCAGTCTGGTATTGTTCTGGTTCGTTAATGGTTTCTCAGTCACTAGGTTAGGGTTTTTTTTCCCCCCACCACCAAGAATCATTTGACACCTTCATTTCTAAGACTTGGTTGTACATTTCTGAATTGCTAAAACACTACAATGCTTGCATAGCATTAACAGCTGGATTCCTAAAAAGAGCTGCGGAACACTGAAGATTTATATTTAAATCCCAAGTCTTTTTTTTTTTCTTAAATGATGAGAAGACCTTGATGTCATTTCAATTCATTTGTCCTTAAAGATAATTCTCACCTCTATCCTAAGCTTTTATTCTTGGTAATAAATTACAGCAGAAAAAACCATATTAATAGTATTTTTACACTACGTTCTGCTTTTCAATTCTAGAGAGTCTTATTGTAAAATAAGAGGTAAAAGGAAAAAATCCTCTTTTTTTCCCTCCCATTATTCGTTTGCCAAGACTGTCATCAAAAGGTTTGGTTCAATCACCCGCACAAAACACAGGCTATGTGCGCCCTCTGGGCAGTGTCTCCCAAGGGCTGGGGAACTAGGATGTCAGCCGGTGACTATAGATGTGGTTAGCTCAGCCGGACTTAACCCCGACTTTATCTTTCCCAGGTGTCCTTTGCCAGCTGGGCTCCTGGGATTCGTTCTGAAGCAGCAACAGTGCTATTACCTGAATCTGAGTGAATGGGATATTCCTTTTTGAACACAGACAACCTGTTATACGTTTTAATGACACGACTGACACACTAGTAACTAAACTCCATGATTGTTCGGTAGGAATTGGACTGAGAAGATACAAGAAAATGAACATGCATTATACGCGATGCAAAATATGTAGCTAATAAAGAAATTAGAACATTGGGAATCAACAGTAACGTAATACTCTTGTTTTAGGAACTGTATTTCTATACTAGCAACACTCAAATCTTTTGACACCTAACTGTCCAAAATGAGCCTTCAACGAGCAAGAAACAGCTGCATATCAAATAACATGTGTCCATGGCTATTTAACAGCGATTTACAGCTTTGAAATAGCACATCATAGTTCTACTACTTCAAATAGCACAGAGACTTATTTTCTTTCATACACCCTTGCTTTGAGTGCGCTTCGCTCTTCCTACCACTAAATCATATGAGAATCCTCATGGCGTTTGAGCGCAGAGTCCCATCGTTCTCAAAACACAGAGCGAAGAAGTGAGCAGCCAGGACAGTAAGGTACAGAGCAGAAAAGCTTTTCCTAAGAGATATTTTTTCAATTCAACATCTTTTCCAAAGTCTTTAACAGAAAGACTGCCGCTCATGCAAGCAGATTTCCAAAGAACTAGTTCACCATAAACAAAAGATGTTTACTCATCTCTGTTGCAGTCTGTCCTGGTTTCAGCTGGGATAGAGTTAATTTTCTTCGCAGTAGCCAGTGTGGGGCTGTGGTTTGGGTTTGTGCTGAAGCAGGGGTGATAATGCGGAGAGGTTTAGTTGTTGCTCAGCAGTGCTTACACCAGCCAAGGACTGTTTCAGCTCCCCGTGCTGTGCCGGGGGCACGGGAAGCTGGGAGGGGACACGGCCGGGACAGTGACCCCAACTGACCCAAGGGATGTCCCACACCACACGGTGTCATGCTCGGTGTATAGAGCTGGGGGAAGGAGGAGGAAGGGGGGACATGGGGAGTGATGGCGTTTGTCTTCCCCAGTCACCGTTACGCGTGATGGAGCCCTGCTGTCCTGGGGATGGCTGAGCACCCGCCTGCCCATGGGGAGCAGGGAATTAATTCCTTGTTTTGCTTTGCTTGCGTGCGCGGCTCTTTCTTTCCCTATTAAACTGCCTTTATCTCAGCCCACGAGTTTCCTCACTTTTACTCTTCCGATTCTCCCCCCAATCCCACTGGAGGGGAGTGAGCGAGCGGCTGCGTGGGGCTTGGCTGCTGGCTGGGGCTGAACCACGACACAGTCTAAATTTAACAAAGCTCATAATCAACCAAAAACTCAGACAAATTGGTAAAAAAGTACAATCAATCTCATTTTGATTCCAGAAGGGTGAGGCACAGCTGTCAGGGACTGGCTGTGGTTGAAGGACAGTAGAAGCACAATATCAGGGCCTGGCTGCTACAGTTCTTGCAGGAACGTGGATGAATGGACAATTTTATTTCTCTGCTTCACTTCTCAGCTTCCTATGACTCCTGACACGAGTCATAAATTCAGTGTCAGGGAAAAGCAGTGGTATTTTAATGTTAAGGTCTTGTCTACACTGAATACTTGCCCTGGTTTAAGTCACCTCAGCATTTAGAATAGACAGGCATTGGGCATAGCACAAACTTCAAGCAGGGGGAACGCCACTGATGCAAAGCACGAGAGGCAGCAGCTTTGGCTGTGTGCGCTTAGAAACATTTTAATAGCGCAAATTCACAGGCAGACTAAAACCCCAGCGTAGACAACATTTGAGAAATTTCTGTGGATTTTTCCACCCTATTTGGATTTTTGTCCAAGTTAGTCTTTCATGTCTAGCAAATCCTCGAGTCCTTATCCATTACTTCCTGATGCTTATTAGCAAATGATCAAAAGGCATAAAAGGAATCTTTAAATGAGGCCGTGGCAAATCTATTAGGCTACGGCACACAAATTAAGTCAACTAAATGGGGGAGAGGAGAATCAGCTTTGTTGGCAAATTGTCTTGGACATTTATTTTGAGAATTAATACAAGTCATTCAAACTAAAGACTGCAACATTATCACAGGCACATTAAAATGTATGCATTATGCAGCACTCTCAGCTTTACCTCCCAGTACTATTAGCCTAAAAAGCAAACATGGTTTTTAAAACTCACTTTTTTATGGTGTGCCATGACAGCTGATTAATAACTGCAGTTGCAGGAGCTGAAAGCTTAGTAAACAAGGTTAGAAAATTCAATCTCATTCCTATACAGACAGAGGTGGGGGAAACTGAGCAACAGAACTATTAATAAAACCTGCTGAAAGTTCCCTTAACATAACAAGATTCCTCGCATATTCTAATTCTCCCATGGTCAATCTTTTCAAGAATTATTTTAAAATATGAAAATATTTTTTAAGGTAGCTATGATTCTCCAGCTGGTAGTGGCAGAAGGTGTTAACGTACTCCTTGTAAGCGAACGAAGGAAAAAAATATAACACAAAGGTAAACACAGATATGGTGGTTTTCAAAGGTACAAAGTATTGGAAATCAGTAAGATGAGGGCAACTTAGACATGTCTTACACTGCTGAAGTCTTCTTAAAATATTTTCATGAAAGAGCAGCATGTTTTGAAGAGAACAATACTTCTCTATCAGCAAAGAAAAGCAGGAAAGACAACATTCAAAAGACAAAACCTGTGTCTCCAATTTAATGAGAAAATAATGGTTATTGCTCAGAACATAGGGGAAGAGTCAGAGATCTGAGTTAAGTTTCTATTTCCAGAGTAAGTATTTCTCAATTTTATCCATCCTTTTACCTTGTGTTCATCTATGTTGCTTACCACTTGCTTGTAGCTTTAGGTAGTGTTTATCACTTGTTCCATTCCCCTGATGTAGCCTTCCCATACAAATCATTTTCAAGTAAATCAGTCCGGGTTAGAATTTATGATTATCGCTTTCAAGTGACCAACTAATATGGCCATAAAAACGATCTTCCAGTCAAAATCCTTGTGACTGGTCTACACTGCATGTATGCCCGAGAAATAATCTGCTTATATTCCTGGTCATCTAAAGACCACAGTAACAGGATAAACAAAAACCATATTTACTGAAAATCTTTGAGGGTGTATCTATCCAAGAGAAACAGCAGTTGCAGTGAGTAAGGCAGGCAGCGGATAATGACCAGATCTAGAACAAATTAAAGCATCTAGAATACTTTCCTAGATTAGGTTTTGGGGTTTTTTTTCCAGAAGGAATTGCAAAACAATAGATTTATTCTATGGATTCTACACCTTAAAAAATGTGGGTTTATTAATTAATACAGAAAAATAAGGGTCATGTACGCAGATATACATCTAAAGCATGCATATATATAGGTTGCAGGTATAAAGGCACTTTACACTTGCAAACTATACACACACTCCACAAGGTTAAGGCCACACGCAATTTATTAATTTCTAAGCATTAAGAATCCACAGTATTTGCTCATACCATCGCTAGAAAGCCTCAGAGTCATTCCAACCAGGACTCCCTGCAGTTACCCAGCCATTCGACAGTGAGTCAAGCCTGCTGTTCCGACAGATGCTATACTGACCAGTCTGTCAGAGTCTCTTCATCTGGAGAAATGCATCAACCACCATAATCTTGATCAGAAGCTGTTTGAAAGCTACAGCGATCTTCCAGAGGGGAGTTTATGAACGGACGCACTTTGGGAAGCTTTAGAAGGCAATACCATGCGCATCCTAAACACGCACAGATTGCATTTCCTTTGCACGTTTGCACAACTTGAAAGGCTATCATCCCATTCACGATAGCCTTGATGTTGTGAGCACTCTACTCAACTGGGATTATTATAAATGGACAAGAAAAAGCACTGTAAATAAATTCCTCTCTCTAACCTGTTGGTACTTTTCTCCAAGTCAACTCCCACAGCTCAATCCAGCTTCTAGTTTTGAAGAGGCTCTCCACATTCAGTGCAATTTCATGCTGAGCACAAGCTTCTGGATAAAAAAAAAAATCTACAGGTAAGGAATAAAATGGTCTGTTACCAGGTGTAAACTTCGGTTTGTGTTAACCGGCAACAAGTTAGGTACAAACTGCAAGCAAAGACTATTTTGCCCAGGACTATCTTGTAGGGAAATCCATCAAAAAGCTGAGAAAGGGAGGCAAAAGTTAAAACTTGCCATAAACTGTGATGCCTGTGAATAAAAGCTTTAACAGTTAACTTTTACTTCTCTTAAATCACCACAAATCAGGAGTAACATAACTATAATCAGTACAAATATAACCCAATGAAATCTAGGTCTAAGTGCAAGTATTTATGTAAACTACTTTCAAAGTCAGCTTGTGCACTGCAAAGTAGGGGCTGGGAAGCAAGAGAAAATTTCAGTTCTGCAGTAATTTTATACATGCGTTTCTCTGCCAGCCTTTCTTTAAATAGGAACTTCCCCACACTTCCTGCCATCTAGAAAAAGCTTTTGAAAAAGAACCCCAAAATTCTGCCATACTGATTTACCATTTATCTTCCAAATGTCATCTGGAAACAGATTGTCCCCTCTTTCCTTAAAAGTCTTAATTTCTCTCTCCTTGCTACCATTTAACTTTATATCTGTATTATCTAACCACATAAAGCCTTTGAGATATCACTCCCACAAAAGCAGCTGTAAAAATAAAGTGGTAATACACTATATCATACTATGTCACTGTCAGAGCTCTTATCTGAAGTTCACTCTATTCTGCAGTGAACTGTCTGTTCCCCAATATAAACAATAAAACAACTCTGAGGTATTCTTTCTTTCCAGTTCAGTCTGGTGTGCAGTTGTCCAAAAAGCCCAGCTTATTGCTCCACTGTTTTATCTACACCACACAAGATAAATTTGTGGTCTTACAGTGAAGGCACTGGACTGACACTCAACAACAGAGGTATTAGCTCTCATCCTCTGTATTCTGTCAAGGGTTATTTATTTCTGCTTCAAGGTATGTCTACCATGTACTGTAAGACACCCAAGTCTCCGACAAAATTTCTATCCATCATTAAGACACAAAAGATGGCTTTTTCTCTTCAAAATAAGGACCCTAAAAATCATCTCTACTAGACTGTTACAAGGAAAACCTGAATAAGACATTTGCTGCAAAGATTTGGTGGCAGTTTCTTTTAATATATCAGAGTTTAGGCAGTACTCCTTAATACAACCTTAAGCTATTCCTGGTTTAAGATATTACCCCATATGACTTCCTTAATGCTTTCCAAGGTCTCTTCCCCCTATGTTGGCTATTCATTTCTATGCAGTCACAATTTTGCATCTACCACACTAGTTTAGCTCGTATCTCCTGAAGACCTTGCCTTTGCTTGCCATGAAACTCTCCTGTCTGAGCTAACAACCTGCAGTTCGTAAAGGCGACACTCAGTATAGCTGAGTGGAACTGGATGGACAGGGCTGATGACATCAAGTTTCTAACCCAGAGCAAAACCAGAATGCTTCAGGGTTTTTTTTTCCCATTGTGCATGCGCTTTATTTTGCGCCATACAGAAGCTGTAAGAGTTATCTAGAGATATCTCCTCATACCTATTGAAAGTAAGAGTCCAACCGCCATATTAGCTCACCGTCCAAAACTAACTCCAGTGATATAAGGGTTTTCAAAGGAAAGTACTACAATAACTTTTAGTTAATCGGCCAGCTGCAAGATGGAGTTAGATCCAGATATCCTGTTTTAAGGTGTCAGAAAGCGTCATTTATCGAGCATCTACTCGCACCTCAAGAAACTTGAGTTACAACATAAGGCATGGGGTTTAAGCGCCTGGTTCACAAGCGCCAGCAGGCCTTAAGATGCCACGTAATACTGCGAGTAGGAGTTCAGGCCTAGAGCACAGTAAGGGACGTGGATGCATAAAAGAGGATTTTTTTTCTGAGTAGTTATCTATATCATGAAGTATCCTAGCTTAGTATACCAGGATACCTAAGGTGATATTTTTAATCTATTATTTGATTGTTCTTGATCACAAGCATTCATTAGTGGCCAATCTTACCCTCTGAGATTGCTACTAAACGCTGATCTGGAAAAGTTTATCCCCCAGTCCAAAGCCAGCTGCAGAAAGCTTTAATATTTCTATTGAGTTCAATAAATTTGAGCTCAGCAGTTAGACCACAGTGGCCCAAGACACAGCAGTTTACTGCTGTTGTCATCAAAGCCATTTGTAAAAATTAATCACTTACAAATCTAGCAAGTATGAGAGACTACCCAGCTTTAGTCCTCACTCAGGACTGCAGAACAGGTTTTAGAATGCAAAACACCCCAAACCACCCCACACTCCAGAGGAATCCAGCACCACTGAAACAGAAGTGCAAAACAAGAAACAGGAGAGAGAAGGCAAACAAAGACAGACTTAGTTTCTGTTAAACATACGAGTAGAATTGTTTGAAAAACCTGCTCATTCCTGTGACTTGGCTAAAGAACTTAGGCTGGCTGCATTATAGTTCATTGTGCGACACAAAGACAAATTCAAATGCCTGATTCAAAGAAAGGCTAGCAGCTGCAGCCAAAGCATCCGAAACAACAATGCACAAAAAAAGGGAAATAACATTCAGAAGAGATTGTTCTGTGCTGGCTCTATCTATTTACGCTACATAAATACCATATTATTACTATTTAGAGCTAAGAAAAGATATTTCAAGAAAATACAGTTGTGCCAAAATAAGAATGCTCTCTGAGCTTTGTCAGTACTGCTAGAGTTATTACACAAGAAAACTGGGACTCAGACCTGAAACTACCAAAACAGATTATGTAGATGCTGCTTGACTGAATTATTATGGTTGTTTCAAAAACTTTACCTTGTATTAAGAATAAGCACTTACAAAAAAAATATCCAATTGACCCATTAACCTTTTTTCCTGCCGAAAAGAAATTGTCACCAGTACTGCTACTGGTACAGCCCAATTTAACAGGCTTATTTCTTTATGAAAGATGTGTATGCTGTCACACAGATTTGCTATCAGGCCAGGAACATCCAACAGCCCAAAGCAAGCATGAATACAACACGTATAGCAAGACAGAATGCTTTCCACAAAATTAACTGACTACTGGAGAAAAAAGGCCTGCATAATTCAAGAGAAAATTTAAGAATACACTTAGGAGTAGTCTATCTATACTACCCTATTCTAAAAGCTAGTGATACGAACCAAATACTTAAATAGCCTTTTCTGCAGACATTTGAACCCGCTTGCACCAAACGAAGCGCATGCCTTCTTATCTCCAACTCTCAGCCAAAGAAACTGTGAAGCGCCGAACCACTGCACAATCCTTTTCCACTGCTGTTAGGAACACCGCGGAGGTGCTGGAGGAACACTCACAGCTTCGCAAAGCTGCAGCTGTTTAACGAGTATTTGCGGTGTGATGGCAGACAGAAATCTGCCAGTCCCTGTAAGTGGCCAGCTCTGCTGATCTTCGATGGCTTGCCCTGCACACAAAGGGCATCCGAACTAGCACACAGATTTTTAGGAAGAGCACTAAAGGGAAGGCTTTCTACCCTTTGCTTTCCCAACACAAACAGAGCACATCGTTTTAGTCTTAATTCTAAGCATACAACATGGTCACTCCTGTTCCTAATTATGAAGCAAAGGGATTCGTATTTACCAAGGACAAACCAAACTACATGACTGACTTCATTTGCTTTCCATTTCATCTTTGGTTGCATTCGTTATACATACACTTCATTCCCTTTGGAAAAGCTTTCACAAACTTCTGATGTCAGCCAATATCAAGAACACAAAGATCCTGGTGTATATTGCACTTCCTAGTTTTCCTTTCTCCTATTCCTAGCAGACAGAGTCTATGTCATTGAAAACGGCTTTGCAGCTGAAAATGTTTCGGTTACTTTGTGAATTCTTGCTCTTTGTTGTGAGGTATAGGAAGGGATTTTTACCTTGCTAGCTAGATAAATAGGAATTTATCTAATCATACTGATTTCAGTAACTATTTTTTTAAACATAGGAAGGTACCATACAAATACACGTAGTTAAAAGTGATGCATTACAAATATACGCAGTTAAAAGTTGTATCAATAACACAGTACCACATGGCAACATCAGGATTATCATGCTCAAAAATGCCTACCCAACACCGATGAAGCACAGTATGTGATCCTGAACGATCAGACCTTCACTCTTACCAGAATATTTGGGTAGTCCGAACACAAGATTTCTGTAACTGCAGGTAGAAATTCCCTTTACACGCAATGTAAATACAGAGGGTGTGACGTCTGTGTACACTGACAAGTCTAAACCATCAATGGCTCCTTATCGTGCTGTCAGCACGATACATCTACCGATCACAATTAATTTACGGGATGCCACCAATACCAAGGTGCACCAGAAAG
>VZTV01096141.1:3371-16425 GCA_013400875.1 Anhinga rufa | reverse complement strand
GATTAATGGAGCTTTAAACTAACCAGGAGAGAAGGATTGTTCTGCTGAAATTGTTAAACACATCTACCTTTTTCAGCAGACAGGTTTTTGTTCTCAATAGTGCTGGAAATGAATTTTTAACAGATTGCACAAACAGTTAGATAATCAGTGCAAGTGCATAATTTGTTTTTTAATGAAAGGTGGGATTGGATATGTATAAAGGTGGCAATCATAATTAAGAACTTAAGTAATCCCTAGACCATAGTATTGCTCAGTAGGGGATCATTCAGTTGGAAATAACCTAAAATTATAGTCCTCTGCCTTTGTCCGTGTATATGCTTTGTCAGATTACTCAGTGAGATACACTGACTGTGGTTCACTTTTCCAAGTGATTTGATGAAGACATGGAGAGAGAATACAAGGAAGGGCCTCTGAGCCCTCCTTGTTTCCTATTCAAAAGGTGTAATGGATCCCACCATTTGCTCTAAACATCTTCAGGAGTCCTTTTGGGAGCGATATGGCAGCTGCTTAAGTGATTTTTGGAACAGAAAATTCTGCAAGTAAAAATCAAGCGGAGGTGTTTTGTCAGTAGCATATTTCTCATATGTGTAATCAGTTAACTTCTGGTGCTTTTTTTCCCCCCCTGCCATCACCTTCCAGACACACTTTGCTAGGCACTCTGTCTGGCTTGCGCAAGCACTGAGAACCATGACCAGCAACATGGCTCATGCCCTCTTTGTTTAATTCCATATATTGGAAGGTACAGTACTGGAAGTAAAATACGGTATTGCCACTCAGTTCTGGCTCAGTCCAGTATAACTTTGGCTGACTACAACCAGGCGATAACTTGCTAGTCTTTCTGATGAGTAGGAGGAGTTCACTTCATGCATGCTGACCGCAAAAGCCTACACTGTCATTTTTCACCGAGAGGTTATGCAGTCCAGAGATGAAATGTTAATGTTTCCTTTCAGCCATACATTTCAAATTCTTGCGGCCTTTTTTAGCCAGTTCACTTGCATTTATTACTGGCTAAAGTATTAACATCGTCTGCCATGCTGTACTTTAGAAGTATAGTTATCTATTTTTATTTTCTCCCTGAAAGACAGATGATGACCCTAGGGGGTATAAGGCAAAGACCAACAACTGGGGGTTTCTCCTGCAGCTGGGGTTTTCTAAAGAAAATAAATCAAATCTGAATTTGTACAGGAATGTTTGCCTTGCATTCCACACACTGAGTCAATTTATCTCAGGGGCTCTCTTTTTCCTCCTCCCCACCCTCTTTAAAGGCTTGGTGACTGGAAAAAAAAGGAGGGGTGTATGGTAGATGGTAGAAAGAGATTTTGTAGCCACTGGTGCCAGGAATCATCAAGGAATGCTTAAGTAGTGCTTCTTGTGACAGCATCCAGTCTATTGGAAAAGCAGCATGTGCCATCTGGCTTCGATTTTGACTTAATTAAATACATGCAGCCGTTTTTAACAACTCGGCTGAGATTCAGCTGTCTTGACATTTTGTGAAGAGCTAGAGTTCAGGTTTTGTTGGGGAAGCTACAATAGTCACCTGATTTATGTTGTTCGGTTCCCTTTCAGTGTGGTCCATGCAGTTTGCTGATATCCGAGTGACAGTTCTGTTTAAATAAGCTCCCAAGATCTCTTGACTCTTGGAAGCCTGATTCAGTAGGGTTTTTCCACTCTGAATTCTGGGATTTTTCTTATAACTGCAGGTATTGTGGAATTTTTTAATAGCGAAAGGAGATTCTTAAGTTCAGCCAAGTCATTTGTCTGAGAAAAAGGCAAGCCACTTTGTTGAAGAAGTTAGATTATTCCTCCCAAAGACTCCATATCAATGGGATTTTAGCTCTGAGTGGGGACACAGGAAGGGGAAGGATGGGGGGAAGGAGGAGAATGCTTTCTTTGCTATTATCCAGAGCCCTTCTTAAGGCAGAGAATAGCAAGGAACTACTTTTCATGGCCAAGGAAACCATCCTGTACTGATGAGAGCCTGTCCTTTTAGTTCTCTTATCTGTTGTTTCATCTTGCATCTTTACTCTAACAGTAACTTACCTTTGCAGATAAAGGATGTTGAAAAAAATCTCTGCAAAATCCTATCCATGCAATTCTAATTTTGAAAATACTCCTTTGTTGCTCTGAGTGCTGGGTATCTTGATTTTGAGGCTTATTGTTTTGAACTTTTAAATTTTTAAAAAAATTTAAAGGGAAGACTAATTTATAGAAATAGTAATTTTTATTTAGGATCTAGGTGAGATTAACAAAGACTTCAAATTGCCCTTTTTATTTTGTGTTTTATCAGGTTGACTAGTGATACTGGTGAACTATTAATGTAAAATAAGTCTTCTACCATATTTCTGAAATCTCCAAATGGTCATTTTTTCTATTTTTCATCCATCTATAGAAGATTGTCCCATTGTTGTCATTGGAAAGGGTATATTCTTGGAAGGCCCTTGCTGAAGAGGGAGTAGTTTTACAGTTACATGCTCAGGATTATCTGGCCCTCTTCTAGTTCTATATTGCAATAAATGTTTTTGCTATTTAATCTTTCTAGATCTCTTATTTTTAGCAAGTTATCCTTGGCCAGTTGCCACCCATTGTATGAATGGAATTCTACAGCTCTCGTTATGAATGTCAGTTTGCTTAGACCTCTTTAGCTGATTCAGTAAGTACAATATCCAGATCCCTCCTGCTGTGTCTTAGCAGCTGTGCTGCAGGCTTGGGATAGATTTAACATTTCATTTACATCCTTCTCTTTTTGCCCCTCTCCTCCTGCAAAACAAACAAACCCTCTAACCTATAATGGGCACTCTGGCCTGCTCATTCAAGGAAGAAGCTTTATTAGCTGTTCAGCAAGACTTCACATGTCCTTTCCCCTTTACCCATTCATGTTTGAAATCAGGCTTTATGAAATAAATAAATAATTGTAAAAAGCTGTTTTGACAACCTTGGTGATTGTTCCACTACCTGTAGAAGAAAAATAGTATGAAGAGATAGCAGAGTTGCATGAGGAAGTTTGACAGCTAAATGTGTCTTAAGCCTGGCCTTGAGAGCTCTGTCCCCAAGGGTGTGGGACTGCTGGATTCTGATTTTATAGGTGTTGAATTCTTGGCCTCTGCATTCAGACTGCTGAAAAGGTTACAAATAATGTTTCTTGCAAAGGAGGCACTTATTAATGATAAACAAGCAACATCTTCCTTCTAATGTTAATCTGATTACTGTAGGACTAATTGACTCAAAGCAGTTGAGAATCAAGGAGCTTTAATTTCTTATTGTCCACCTGTATGTAATCATCAGGATAAGGAGAGCCTGGGCGTGTTGAACAGCTTGCATCGTTTGGAATGACTTTCTTAAAATCACTTTGCTAGTATGCATTATTATCTTTATTTACTGCAAAGCTATAATTGGATGGAGAAGCTCCCAAATCTTTCCTTTTGTTGTTTATGAATGGAGTATCAGAACATGAGATTCTTCTTCCCTGGTATGAATGCATTTAGATTGTTTTGCTTGTATTTATCCCAAGTCATTTTAGTGGGATTGCTGCATGGTCTCTCTGGGCTTGAGGGTGGCACTGTTGTAGTGGTAGATGGGGTTTTATATGATTTTTAAGAAAGTGTTTGTCTACTTGTTTTTGGAGACATGCCAGCAATATGTACAAACACTATTCACAGTTTTACTTACCATGAAACAGGTAAACAAAGCAATGGAAGCTGGGATGTTGGAAATAAATCTCCTTCAGGAAAGTTACCTGATTGTTCTGCCTGTTTCCTCTCTGACCACATATTTATTTGTTTGAAGGAGACTGTAGGACAGAATTAGGTTGGGGTAAGAGGAAAGGAAATGATTCAAGCTAGCAACTCTTACTCAGCTGAATTGAAGTTGGCTACAAGTTCATTTGGCACCACCTGTGATTTAGGATTGTGGGGCATCACTTGAAAAGCCCTAAGAGACTGCAAACTAGAGAAGTGCCTGAAATTGTATCCAGGTTATCTATGAGTCCCTGATCTGAGAACAGGAATGTGGTTTCTTACCTTCATAGTGTATCTGCGTCCATGCTTGGCAGCCTTTTCCCAGCTGATGATGTAGCAGAGTGTCGTGGTTTAGCCCCAGCCGGCAACTAAGCACCGGCACTAAGCCAACAACCACGCAGCCGCTCACTCACTCCCCCCACCCCTGTGGGATGGGAGAGAGAATCGGGAGAGCAAAAGCAAGAAAACTTGTGGGTTGAGATAAGAACAGTTTACTAATTAGAATAAAAAAGCAATAATAGCAATGATAATAACAATGATTAGGATAATATAATAAAAAGGAAAACAACGAGGGAGAGAAACGAAACCCGAAAGGAAGGGAGGAAAAAAAACAAACCCAAAACCCCACAAGTGATACAACCGCTCACCACCCGCTAACCGATGCTGCCAGTTCCCGAGCCGCGATTGCACCCCCTGTCCCGGCCAACTCCCCCCCAGTTAATATACTGGGCATGACATCATATGATATGGAATATCCCTTTGGCCAGTTTGAATCAGCTGTCTTGGCTGTGCCCCCTCCCTTCCCGGCTTCTTGTGCACCCGGCAGAGCATGAGAGGCTGGAAAAGTCCTTGACTAGTTCAGCACTGCCCAGCAATAACCAAAACACCAGTGTGTTATCAGTATTATTCTCATACTAAGTCCAAAACACAGCACTACACCAGCTACAGTGAAGAAAATTAATTCTATCCCAGCTGAAACCATAACACAGAGGAAACTTTGGGAGTTGACTGTACAGAAAGTCCAAGAGTTGAACCTGCTGATTAGTGGCTCAGCTGTAGAGTAACTCAAGAAGGGTGTAAAATAACTGAAACCACCATTGCTTTGAGTGAGACTACCTCTCTACAATTCTTCTTTGGCTCTGCTCTTGTATGAAAGGTAGTCAGTTTATCCTTTCTAATCTGTTACTAAGTTGACTTCTGCTGCTTCTTGATCCGCGATTTTAATTTCAGTTGCATGCTTATTCTAAGGTTTAGCAAAAATGTTTGTTTGCTTTCTACTTATATTGTAGTAGTTGCTCCCTTTAGAGGACTGAATTGGTGCTTGGTGCTTTGATGAATCACAGTGCATCTTATTGTGAACTTCAATTTTAAGTTCTCTGGATGAGGAAGCAGTCTCCTTGAACTATATTCTTGTAGCACACAGTAGATGAGTCTTGGTACTTGACTAAGGCTCTAAAAGGCCCTGATGGTGGAAGCTTTTAATCATTTGTACAGTTAACTGTGGCTCTCTCTTTCTTAATCTTTGGGGGAGCTGACTTTAGAACCTGAAGATATTTTTACTGCTTCAGTTTGCTGTACTTATGGTATATACAAGTGCATGCACGTACGTGCATATAGTATGAAATGGGGTAAAAGGTCCCCTAAGGTGAGTATTACCTTTACATGGATATCTTCATCACGCCTTCATATTTCTAATTGTGAATCGAACAGTTACTTACAGGAGGGAGTTCTAACCAAATAAGCAAAAAATGTAAAAACATGAGGTCTCAAAGTCCAAGAGCCTCACCCCTTCAAAAACTAAGGAGGAAAAGAGCTATATAACTGACTTTTCTAGGATTATTTATCTACTTTCATCCAATGTAATGCTTTTCATACGAGAATTCAAACGTCTTTACACTGACTACAGTTTAAATTTTATTCAGTGAGCCAGTGCTGTGTCTTAATAAAACCTCTGTATGCTACACTGAGAAATAAAATTACCATCTTCTGTGTGGCACAGTTTACTTGGTTATTATAACAAATTTAGCTGTGACTTTTGAAAGTGCTGATTGGAAGACACAGGACACTTACTGAAAATTGAAAATCAAAGAACTTGGAGTTTGAAAATAAGGAAAGCAAAAAAAAAACAACTTTACCTCTCTATTCACCATCTTCTCCTTCGACAACTGGAAAAGAGAGAGGGAGTCAACACTTTAATAAACAGCAAGGAAAATTTTTTAATAAGTCTCTAAGGCTTTTTATTTTCAAAGAATATTTGCTTTAATATATTTTCAAGTAGAATATTTTGACCAGCTTCAGTTTTATGCTTTCACAGTTGTTGAGATTTTTAATGACAGGAAGAACACGTTTCAAATTATTAAGGTTTTGTACATTAATTATGATACATAGCCTTTTCTCTGCCAAAAGAAGTGTGTTAAGAAATCTTGAGCGGGATGTTCAGACTTTTTTTTTTTTTTTTTTTACTTGTGTGGTTGTGTGACAAAGGCAGCTTTTCATAAGGAGAGTATCTCTGGGAGAAGAGAGGTTAAAGCAAGCCAGACTGGAGGTTTAGACCTAGGAGAATGGGTCTTTTCTCCAGTGTGGATAGGCCTTGGATTTTCTGGATTTTGTTGATTGAAACCTTCTCCATGACATGTCGCCAGGATGCATGCAGATAGATTTGTTCCATGGGTAAAACACAAAGTGGAGGGAACAATGTACCTTCATAATGTCGGTATGTTCCTCCAGGGCAGGCAAGTCCTGAAGCATTAAGGTGTTCCTTACAGCCCTGAGAGTACCACCTCAGCCCTTGCACCTTTGCAGGCTGTAATACAGATAACTAAACTATAGTGTACAAAGTATCTTTGTTACTTGTATTTACAAGACAGTGAGCAGTATGGAAAGTACAATCACATCCAAAGCCATACAGCCATATGCATGTTTTGTGGGTGGGGATCTGGGCTGCAATAAACTCGTTAAGTTGCTCAGAGAAAGCAAAATATTATTTGTACAGTGACAATAGTTGAGTGTGCATATAGTGTATAGATCCCTTTTAAAATACAGGAGGGCTATGACCTTGCATTCCAGAGGAGATTAAGTAGAAAGCATCAGTAAAAGCCATCTGTAATCAGATTCTCTGCACAGTTTTTCTTTTAGTGCTTTTGATCCGAGATGAAGCCAATGAGTGATGTGAAAGTCGCCTTAGCAGAGCATGAAACTTCCTCACTTCATGCATTTGGCACATGTTCAAATGGCTCTGTGTGGGGTCAGTTGTACTTTAACCTTGAGCTTTAGGCATGCTGCTAGAGAGTCCAAGCGCTTTTATTTGTCCTCTTCTTTCCTTGGTTAATAAATTCTGTCTTAAAAGTGAAAATATTTAACAGAATGACTTCTTGGGGTTTGTTTTTTTTTTTTTCCTCCACAAGTCAGATGTTAAATATCACGATCCAGATAAATTTTCTTTTTCTTCAACCACTTTCCAAATTCAAACTATGTTAAACCATTTCAGTTTGGCAGCTGGCCAAAGTTAGCTGAGTTGTTTCTTATCTAGCCTAGTCATTCTGCAAGCATTCCCTTAAAACTCTCCTTGAGTCCAGAGAAATGAGCTGGTTAGGTCTTGCTGTGTCTCAGATCTGCCTGCCCAGCATCTCAGCAAACTATGAATTTAATAGAAATGTGCTCTATCATTAAATACTTCGGAAGGGATCCTATTTTGCTGTTGCTTAGTGCAACAAAGAAATAGCAAATACCTCGCAATACTGCTTTCATGTCAATTCAAGCACTAGGTATTTGGGATTTGTGGTTATTCCATACTATGGGACAGAGCTTGATGTATCTTATGTAGCAGTATTGTGTTTGTACATGTCTTGTGCGATCTGTACAACTTCCTTTAAAAAAAAAGAAAAGAAAAAGCTTTTCATGACTGGCGTTGTGTGGCAGTTTCCATTAGTCTAAGAGGAAACTTGTTAAATGTCAACATGTTTAGACATTACCCTAAAATAATTCCTTAATGCTCTCAAATGATGCCACTGCGTGCGTTTAACAGAGAGGTGTTTTGTCTCTTCAGCCACAGAACAACTGTTGAAGACTACACCTCAATTGGCTTGGTTATTTTGCTTTATTTCTTTCTCTACAGTTAATTGATTTGGATGACTTTTTTTTGCTTGGCACACTAATGTTAAATTGGTCTACAGTAAGATTCATACTTTACTACATATCTTCACATGCCACAAAAATGTTGTCTGTGTTTTTTTTCTACAAAGCTCCATAAAACACTCTTTTGCACTTCCGTGCCATTGACCGAGCAGACAGGCAGATTTGGAAGGCTGTTGAGTGGTTCTGTATTTTGTCTCTTCCATGTATCGGTTTGTTTAGCTGCTGGGATGTGATCATTTGCAAACAATGCCTAGCACAAACTATTACAAATTTGTCAGCCACAAGACAACAGAGAGAATCCCAAACTCAAATGTCATACTTTGTAACTTTTTTCCTCAGAGGCAAGCTGCGTATTTGATAGGCAAATCTGTAAATCTTTCAACCCTATTAATATTGCAATACTGTAAATTTTTCAACACAATTTATACTTGAGCTAGTTATATCGAGATAATCAGTACACTGCAGAATAATGCTCCAGTGTAGAAACAGTGTGCTTGAAAGCAAAGGGAAGGGTCTTTATTGTAGGATGAAAGGGCAAAACTGCTACTTCAAGTGTTGTTTAGTTTTTCTGTGCTATAATTTGCTGATATTAGAGCCCAGGTGTTTCACAATGGGTATGGCTGGGGTGGGACGGTTGCGAGAGAGCCTTCAAGTAGGCACGAGGCCATGTTTGGGACCTTCTGAACAGCACTGTGCTTGCACAAATAAGAACACAGCCTCTGAAGGCATTGCGTAGATCTTTTTGCACCCACGTGCCCATGTGTATTGGGTTTGCATGGTAGGGTTTGGGTAGCAGGGGGGCTACAGGGGTGGCTTCTGTGAGGAGCTACTAGAAACTTCCCCTGTGTCTGATAGAGCCAACAGCAGCCGGCTCCAAGGCCGACAGACCCGCCGCTGGCCAAGGCCGAGCCCATCAGCACCGGTGGTAGCGCCTCTGGGATAACAGATTTAAGAAGGGGGGCAGGGGGGGAAACCCTGCGCAGTTGCAGCCAAAGACAGGAGTGAGAATATGTGAGAGGAACAGCCCTGCAGACGCCAAGGTCAGTGAAGAAGGAGGGGAGGAGGTGCTCCAGGTGCCAGAGGAGAGATTTCCCCTGCAGCCCGTGGTGAAGACCATGGTGAGGCAGGCTGTCCCCCTGCAGCCCATGGAGGTCCTCGGTGGAGCAGATATCCACCTGCAGCCCGTGGGGGACCCCATACTGGAGCAGGTGGATGCCTGGAGGAGGCTGTGACCCCGTGGGAAGCCCACACTGGAGCCGGCTCCTGGCAGGAGCTGTGTGCCCGTGGAGAGAGAGGAGCCCACGCTGGAGCAGGTTTGCTGGCAGGACTTGTGACCCCACGGGGGACCCACACTGGAGCAGTCTGTTCATGAAGGATAACACCCCGGGGAAAGGACCCACGCTGGAGATGTTCATGGAGGACTGTCTCCCATGGGAGGGACCCCACATTGGAGCAGGGGAAGAGTGTGAGGAGTGCTCCTCCTGAGGAGGAAGGAGCAGAGATGAAGTGTGATGAACTGACCACAACCCCCATTCCCCATCCCCCCACGCTGCTGGTGGGGGGGAAGTAAGAAGGGAGGGGTGGGGGGAAGGTGTTTTAAGATTTAGTTTTTATTTTCTCAATACCTTGCTCTGATTTGATTGTTAATTAATTAAACTAATTTCTCCAAGTTGACTCGGTTTTGCCCGTGATAGTAATTGTTGAGTGATAGCCCTGTCCTTATCTTGACCCATGAGCCTTTCATTATATTTCCTCTCCCCTTGCCCTCCTGAGGAGGGGAGTGATAGAGCGGCTTTGGTGGGCACATGGTGTCCAACCAGGGTCAAACCACCACACTGTGGGACCTCAGGGCCACTCGGAGCCGTCTCTCCCGCCGGTGCGCAGTCAGGAGCTCTGGGAGGAGAGGCATGCTGTGCGGCAAGGCCAGCATACCTCGCCATGGCCTCTTGCAAGGGCCAGTTCGGCTTTGCTTTCTGGTCCGGTGCCAGGAGGTTGCTTTGAGTTGTTGTACACCAGCTGATGGAATTACCCTTTGTTTTTCCCCCTTCAGTAATAGGGCAGCATAAAAGCAGCCGTGTAACAAATGAATTTCTGTAAGGGTGTATTTTTGTTTAGCTTTGTGTTCTTTTTACCATTTTATTTTTTCACTCTCTTTTTTAATATGGAAATTAGCTGTTACTTTGGTAAAAGCTGATACGGCTTTGTAGGTTAAGGACAATACTCCTCTGTGAAAGGAGGCTGACTGTTGGGGTTTTGCAGTTAGAGCAACTTCTTCCACTGTGTTCTTAGAAAATTATGACATGTTGCAAAATAGAGTTGCCTTAAAGGTGCTTTTTTAATATATCATTGCTGTACTGAAAAAATCTGCAATGTTGAAGTTGATTAACATGTGGCTTTAATTAGTATTTTTTTCTTTTGCACAGGATTTGAGTATGTGTTGATAAATCTTCCGTAAGATTTTTTTATCAGTAAATGAGCTGCGCTCTTTTGCTTCTAATCTTGCAATAGAAGACTCAGTTTTAGAATGAGTATCTCTTCTGTCCTTGTGCTGCTTATATTCTCAATTCTCTTGACAAGCAGAGCAACTGCTGTGTTCCTCGTGCATATGTGTAATTAACAAGCTGCTTGTATTGCCTTCTAATCTAGATTATCATCCTGAAGGAAAAAAAAATGTTTTCATAAAGAAGAGTGAAAGGCTGGGGTGCAATGTAATACCAGCATGGAGGAATAGCATTACCAGTTAATAACACTATCAGGAGGAGGCTAGCATTCCTTATCATGAGACCGTTTTTTAAGTTGCACAATTTTAAAAACTCAGCCAATTTTTTGTTGTTTGCCTTTGCCAGGCTCTCTACAAGAATCCTGAAAATGCACATTAGGATTTAGTGGGAAATAAGTGACATTTTTATTGAGTTTTGAAATCTTAGTTTCCTGTTTGTCGGAAACTTCTTTAAATTACATTTTTACGGCTTTAAGCCATTTTAGTGAGTAAACCATAGCGTCATTAAGTACACCAACTTACATGTTTGTTCACTGTTTTGTGCTAAGCTCTTGGAAAAGTGATACTGAGATAGCCAGCTGTAGCTCTGATGTCAGATGATATTGCTGGCTCAGTGACAGCAGTCTGACTCGTCTTGTATCTTTGAGAAGATCACTGTAGAGAACTTTGCATGTGTAATAGAGTTTATGCTACCTGTATTCCTCTGGGGATTTGCTTACAGTGAAGTAATGGCTGGGGAAAACTAGCAGCCTTTAATGCAATCAACACTGTAGTGGCTATACCAGTTAGGACTGAGAGGGTGAACTTCTGAAGCAGAACGAATAGACTCTTTGTAGACTTTTTTTTATTCCCAGTAAGTTGCTATACAACATAGCTGTGTATTGGACCCCAAAAGTGCTTCAGTCACTTTTGTTAATAACTAAGAGGCCTGTTTTCCATGTTGTGCCTTACTGATACATAGGAAATACACTACTCCAATATAAAATAAGGTACGACAATATTCCAGAATAGCATATGGATATTCCTCTGGATCATAGCCTTTAAACTTAATGGAAAAACAACTGTACAGAAAGTTCTAAAGTATGAATAATAAAATTGTGAAGAATTCAAAGAGTATGTACTAAAAATATAGTGCTTTCAGAAAGTTAACTAAAATTTTGAAAGTCTTGAAATGCAAATAACAACTATAGTAGACAACTGGCAAAGGAGGGAGGAGAGAGGGATTGGTATTTGTAATGAGAGAATTATGAATAGAAGACAAAAACAAACTTGTGGTTTGGATAACCACATGGAAAAAGCAGTGAGATTTTATTTGTAAACTTAAACTGGATGATGCCCAGACAAGACCTGTGGCTGATAACTTATGGATCTGTGGTGACTCCAAAATCCTGTATTTAGCCAACCAGTCTCTCCAGCTTCATGTAACTAGGTAATATTTCAGAGTAAGAAAATTCCTGCTTTTTCTGTACAGAAACATAAACCAGTAGCTTAGAAAATGAAGGGGATAAGAGGTACTGTCTAGTAGATACACCATGCTTCCTTTAAGTGGTAATGTCCATGCAGTTGAGAGAGCTTCATGGAATGTTTTGGTTTACAGTTCCTTTGTAGAGCTTGGAAAGTAAAGTGTGTGAACACAGGAGGAGTCCCTGCAGCTTTCCTCAAATAATGAAATGGGGATTTTAGGTCTTTTATTGCACTGTTTTCTAACTTCCTGCACTTCAGTCTTACTCATGCTCTGGAAACCCCCTAATATAAAAAGCAGCAGCAGTTCTTCCCTCTGAGTGGCTCAAGAGGTATCAACCACAGCGCACATTGGCACGGTACTGTGGTTGCTAATATCTGCCATGTGGTATGGACCCAGACCAACTTAAATGGACTACTGGTAGCCCATCTCTGCCTTCCTGTATCTCAGAAAGAAGAAATGTGTATTTCTCTACAGTTCACTAGAAGTGGTTTTTTTCAACTTACCGGGAAGCTGTGAGTTTTGGGATGTACTCCCAGAAGACACATCTGCACCTCTAGAGACAAGAACAAAAACCAAGAGCACCAGTGCAACTTTCCTCCAAATTCACGTAGCGGGCATGTCTTTCTGGTGTGTCTGTGTAGTGCTTTTTTGTCACCAAGGTGCCTTTAAAGGTAAAGACCTGTCTTTCTGAAACATTAGATGTACGTGAACAGGAGGAACTAAGCCATCTGAACACACACTCCTCATAGTCCTTAGCTGTTCTTGAAATAGAGAAACTAAGAACAACACAGGAAATAGGGATAGCTGTCTAACAAAAAAAGTGATTTTGTACTGACCTGCTTAGTAAGAGGCCTGCAATATGTTATTTTCAGCAGCCCTCAACTTTTGATCTGTAGTAATAATATACTCTTTTAATATTAAAACAAACACAAGCAAAAGCTTCAAATCTACTCTTAGATATACCATTTGTTTTACCTGTTAAAGGGGAAATTGTAGTTCGATGACAAATATTAAAAAATACATTCACTGGTCTTCAGGTGCAAAGCTAGGCCAAACAAAAAAAATCTAGAGGTGTACGACTTGGTAATTACAGTGTCTGACTTTTGGCTCCTAGAGTCCACGTACAGTTTGTAGTAATTATGTGCTTAAAATAGGTAATCCAGAAACCTCCCTGTCAAGCACGGAGCTACTTAAAGAAATATCTCAACAGGAACATCTGAA
>VZTV01096136.1:0-10813 GCA_013400875.1 Anhinga rufa | reverse complement strand
AATTAAAAAAATAATAATAATCAAGGAACCTTGATATATTTATTTGCTTTTGAAAGATATGAAAGACATAATTTGGAAGAAGATCTCAGGGCATGAAATAGAGGAAGCTAGTGTGTACATCCAATGTATATAACAAATGCCACATATGGTATGCAGTGTATCACTCACCTGTAATTAGATCATCTACCGTTTGTAAAGTTTCCCATATAATATATACCATAACTTAGGTCACACTGACAAAAAAAAAAACAACTCTATCTCTTCTCCTACTTGATATATTCCGAATTACTTATTTCAAGAGTGCTTTCGCCCAAGGCACTAATACGTATATTCACCCTGCTGCCCTTTCAGGGCAGCTGCCTTCTCCAGGCCTTCAGAGAGAACTTAAGACTGTCTGCCAAACCAAAGGAAAGGTGCTAGGTGTCACGTCAGCCTGCAGGTTGTTGGATTTCAAAGTGGTTGTTGGATGCAAAGCATCATTGAGAGCCAACTGGCTGCCTTCTGGTCTCACAATATACATCCCTCTGCTCGCACAAGCCCACATTATAATTTCCTTGGCAGTATCTAGATATGCAAGACTGCCCCTTTCTAGTAAAGGGACACAGTGCTGGACAAGGAAATAGCCCTCAGTGCTCAATGAAGGCTTGCTTGCCACTGCTAGCAGTACACCATTAGCATGATGGAAGCCATGTGGCATACAGATGAAATGCAGCTGTTTTGCATTCTTATTCTTTCAAAAGTGGGTCCAAGTACTATAGCACTTAAAATGCAGCCTTCAGGAAGTAAACAGCAGCCACTAACACTAAAACTGCCATAGGGATACACTGCAACAAGTCAAAGCACCTTGCCATTTCATTAGCCTGCTCAACCCTCAGGCTGACCCACCAATGCTAACTGATGCTCTTTTCGAGAATAGTCCACGTTAAAACTATCCCCCAATGTAAAAGCCCACAACCATTTTGACTCCTTTCCCCTTTATAATTTACTTTGCAATCATGCTTTTCTCCAAAAGATCACAACGCACATGGGAAAAAATGAGCACATGAATGGCAGTAACACGTGGAGAAGGCAGGAAAAACGGACCAAGTGCATCAGTGCATCTACAGGCTTGCCAGAGCCCCGTTTCTAAAAAGGTTCATCATATTCCAGCAGCGATGGCTTTGACTGCTTTAATTCAGCGGTACATGTCCAGGGGCTAAGGCCGCCTTGTCATTGATACACTTGACTGGCAGGCATGGATCTTCCCTGTCAAAATACCCAAGTGTTTAAGTAATGACTAGTGCCACTTGAGTGGAAAAAACTAGGCGAGCTGTCAATACAATGGGTGTCAGAAGCACATTGTTACTCATCCTAATCACAGTAATTGTACAAGGGGACAGGCAGGGAAGAAAAGGAAATGAATGCCTATCTGCTGGCAACAATGCAACTTCATTTAACCTTAACAGACCAGGCATTGATATCATTTCTTCCTGGCACTCTCTGCGATCCTGATGTCAAAACAGCTTCTCATTTGCAATGTATGACAATTTCCTCACATCTGAAAAGACACTGCTGCAAGTCAATAGACTATAAATTGCACTTGGAAATGGGATCATCTTAACTAAAGCCTGCCTGCTTTCCCCAGGAGGCCCAAGCCAACTCCCCCCTCCTTTTAATAATTTGTATGTTTAGGTGTTCGGTCAATTTACTTTACACTTGTAATGTCTTATAGCCAAGACCATCAATCAGATTCGGTGTGACAAAAATATCCTGCTACGATATTACAGGTTATTAAAGGGATGATGGGAGAAGGCTGCATGCATTTACTGGGGCCCTTTTTTCTCATCTCAGGAAACCTGTCACAGACCTAAGCTGGTGATTCATCTTCTCTTCACTATCAACAGGTAGCAGCCAAGAGTGGACTTCGATGAGCTGCTTTCACTACTCTTTTCTCCTCACCCTCTATCCTCCTCTAGCTGCACCTCCCAGCCCCACGATGCATGTTTCCCCACGCCTGGGAGAATTCATGGCCCAATTGCTGTTGTGAAGGCCAAAGGGGTAATTAGCTCATAGATTCCAAAAAGGCCAGTGAAAAGTCCCAGGAAAGTTCAGTGTCCATTGAAGGGCTTTCAGGAGGGGGCCCATCAGAGCCTGGAGCACTGTATTTTTTCAGGGCACCAGAAAACATTTTGCATAAAGCCCTAAAACAAATGTTGATTAAATGCTACCATACTGATAGTCCTCTTAAAAATTTTTAAAGAACAAATAAGCTAGATTATATATAATATTCTACATAATAAAGTATATAACTAATTTTACTTATTAGGACTCACACCATTTTCTCTGAGCTTTGCAGCCAAGGGCTAAAGGGGGGAGGAGTGGAAGGGCAACAGCTCACTCCCTGATTTCCCAGGCTACTAACTGTCTGCACACAGGGTGTCTATTTACGACACTGCACATCACCACCAGAGCCACACATCAATCCCAAAATTGAAAAAGCAAGGGCTGAAATAAAGTAATAAGCACAAAGAACAATGCAAGGCCTACACACTAGCCTGGGATTTCTACAAGACACAGCCTGGGTCGGTGAGGGCCTGAAAGGATGCAGCAGCCACCACACAGATGCTGAAGAGGGATATGTGATCTCTCTTCCCACATTTAGTTCAGTGGGAGAGGTTATCACCCTGACTGTTTGTGATATTCCAGCAGTCTTAAAATGTTAAGCCAAGAGTCTTATTCCAATATTGTAACAGGCCCTGTCTTCCTTTGGAATAAAGATGATACTATACGCTCGACCCATAACATCAGCACAGCATCTCCATGCTGGCAGATCTGACACACAGAGAATCTCCAGAAAAAACAGATACTTATTTTCTGCACCACATCTGTGCACTGGTCATGAATAGGGACAGTGTTACTCTCACAATAAAATACATGACTGAACTGGTGAAGCTCTGCTGAAAAACAAGATATGCACAGTCCATCTGACCTGTGTACTGAAGTATGTTTATTATGTACATACAGAAATATCTAAGTTACAGATTGGCTCAGGCCCCATCACATTTCCTCATGCTTTGCCATAGTCTGTTCTTCTTTAATACCCTCAGGCTCCCATCAACTGATCACACAGAAAATCTCCATTCTACCAAAGATGACCAACAGGCTGTATCCAGTGAGTGAACGAACTGCAGAAATCCAAGTGAGACACACTGGTACTAGTTCTCCAGCCTTGTTTGGGACCAAGTCT
Source organism: Anhinga rufa (assembly GCA_013400875.1). Taxonomy (NCBI): domain Eukaryota; kingdom Metazoa; phylum Chordata; class Aves; order Suliformes; family Anhingidae; genus Anhinga; species Anhinga rufa. The sequence goes on along the minus strand of VZTV01096136.1, from coordinate 7,587 downwards.
TTAGCAGGACATTATTTAAAAGAACTCTTTCATCATGAGATACAATCTGGCTTAGTACCTAGGAAACACACTAGGCAATCAGAGACTTTTGGGCCTTTCTGAACATGGTGTCTATTAAATGGTTCCCAGTTTCTGTGAGGGAGCTGACACAGTGATGTCCATGATCCTTAGAATCCTGCATTCCCCTCTCATAGATTCTTTAAGAAGAAATCCAGGACTGCTTTTGGAACTTAATTATATCTTATATATAGTTCAGTTATTGTTCTCTATTTTAATTTATTTAAGTATCTTCTTTCAAAAATCAATTTATCTGGAGTTTAAGCACTACCCGCCCTGCAAATGTGCAGGAACATTTAGGAAACATATACAGCATCAACCTCAAAGATTTTCACTGCACTTGTGGCTACTGGTCCAAATGGCATCCTCATCTGGCGCAAACATTTCATGAGGTGACATGACTGCACTCAGCTGAACCTATGGCAGGAAATGGCAGAATGCCATGGGTTGGTCTGCTGGTTATTCGTGTTCTCAAGAGATGGATGCCTACCAATAGCAGTCACGCAGTGAAACGGATGTAAGAAAACTATGAAGCATGTTTACAACCACGTTTAATCCTTTCAGTCTCAGGTTGCTGTTTTAATACATGCCCATTACTCAGATTCCTCCACAGATGGCATTGTCTGTGTAAGAAACGGCACTGGCCTAGACCTTGAGGAGGATATGCCTCCTACCCCCCTGCCCTCCCTCCTGTGTGCAGGTCGAAAATCTGCTAGTCAGCCTGTCCCGAAATGCTGTTTCCCACCAATAAAAGGTAAGAAAACATTTCTCCTGGGCTATGTAGCACTGGGAGGACTTCTACATGGTCTAATATAGACTGAGACGATGACCACATCATTCAACAGAAAAGTTAATAGTTTACCTTCAAAGGGATGGAACAGTCAGTCCCAGAGGCGCCATTAAACAAGTAATGCATGAGTGTGCAAATTACATCTAAAGCTTTATGTGGAATTAGTGAGGAAGGAAAGACTGGATAAGAGCATCAGTTCCCGGAAAGACCACAGGGCTCTGTTGATGGCATTGGGAAGGAGGTGGTAGTGCACTCTTACATTCAAGAAGGTGTTTCAGTCACAGGACACCAGCTACATCCCATGCTGTGAGCTGGCCATATGAGCAGCAGAACCTCTGAGAGATTTCCATAGGCTGGTAGGCAGGGTCGGGGTCGCAGCACAGGGGCCCTCCAAACCAACAGCTCATGCTGGCTTTTTGTGTGTTATTGGTGACTGATGACAGCAAGGTTTTATTTCCCAGAGGGGAAAAACATAAGAGCAGGACAGGCAAGAAGGAAAGGAAAGCGTGTCTAGAGCTAAAAAGTGATGGAGTCACAGGCTTGTGTTCTTGCCTGGATCCCTGTTGGTGCTGAGGCTGCCCAGCATGAGCTTCTTCCTCTCCTCCTGAGGTTAGCTGCCAGCATGCTAAGGCCCACAGGTCAGCTCTGATATGTCCAAGCCACATCGCCATGACTCAGGGTGCCTAGGAAGAGCTGTGAGAAAATCCACAGAGGGATAGGAAAGGTGAACACATCACAGACAGAGGCAGGGCTGTTAAAAGACAGGATCCAAGAGGAAAAACACAAACACAAAAGAGGTGTACCATGCTAGAGGAAGAAAGCCCACGGAGACTGGCCAGGCAGGTGGGTGCAGCCAGGACTGGCCTTATGGGGCCAAGCACCGACAGCAGCCTCCCTTGCCTGCCCTAGGCTCTCCTGGCCAGCACTGCACTTCAGGGACATCTGACAGCTGGTATGTTTTGCCTTGTGAGGTGGTGGAGCGTTCGGGTGGCTATGTGGTGTGGAGGCCTGCAGTGGGGATGCTTCCCCCATCTTTCCTCCCTGGCTCCCAAAGCCACCCGCTAACCCAACAGTGCTTTCACACCTACATACTTCTCTCTTCCTTCCATATTCACATCATCATCATTATCCAAAAATGTTGTTTGTCTTTGTGTTTTTTAAGAGTGCAATTTTAAGCACGGTTGGTTTTTGTATACTGTTTATTAAGAGAAAAGGTCACTGATTTTGCTTTGCAAGCCATTAAGGAGGATATTCATAAGGCTCAGATCCTCAGCACAAATTAATACAGCCCTCAAACAACCGTGGGCTTCGCAGTTTGCTTTCTCTTAGTGCCAGCCTTTTCTGTAATTTAGGCAGCACCACAAGAGCACTACAGGGCAACAGCCTTATCTGGAAGGCTGAGGAGGAGGGGGATGAATTTAGTGAATGCATTTTTTTTTTGAGCAGTAACGAATTTAAAAGGAGCAAAATAGCATTCCCAAAATTACAGGCAATTGCACTAATTTACTATTATCTAGTGTAGCAGAATTTTGACAGCAACGGCCGCAGTGTGAGTTACTGTGAGGTGTGTTGTAAGATGCTGTGATCTTTGCACAGCCAGCCCATTTTTTTTATATTGAACTTTGAACACACTGTAGCGTCTGCGCCTGTGGAGAGATGGCCCAGGAAACAGCTAGAATATTAAGTACCCAGTTATATGTCTCCCAAAGGAGGCTGCTGCTAATATTATACATTACAGCAACATTGCCTGAATGGTTTATTAATGGTAGCAAAACAGAGTGAATACGACATACAATGATAATAACAATAAATGTTATTTATACGGTGCCTATCTGCGACAGCGCTCTAGAGGCCTCACAAAAATGCACTTAAAATGCTAGCATTGCAGTATTAAAATGTGCCCAAAGCCTCAGCAAATAAAATGGATTTGATATTTAAAATGTGATTTACTCATACACAGTACCCTTAGCAGCAAATTTACATTTTAGATGGCCAGATAGGCATTTCTAAAAATCACTGATCATTGTGTTTGCCCAAGTGTTTGGAAGCCAGCTTAAGCTGATATAAAAAAAATTTGAGCCGAAGCCATCTGCAGGTTCCTTTTAGGACTCAGAGCTGATTACATGGAAGAAGCAGCTCCTGAAACAACCAGTTATGTTGGATTATGTGTGCACGCAATTATAACTGCGAGGTTAATATAAATGAGCTTGGTTTTAAAACGTACCTTGCACACAAGGCAGCCAAGATAAACCAAAACGCCCCTGGAGTCTTTGATCCTCCTTTTATATTGCTGGATAAACAGTGCTGCATATTTGACAGCCCTTCTCTACTTCCTCTGCATTTCCAGCTTTGGTAACACCTTTCTCAGAGCTTATTACGTGTGTTGGGATTTATGTCCTCAAGCAGCCTGCTGCTGCCTGTGAAGACGAGGCTGTACTGGAGCATGCAGTGGCCACCTCCTAGCCTCTGAGCCCAGCTTGGCTTTCCACAAGGGGTCGGAGCTGGTATGTTATCCCATACCTGCACCACCCTGGTTCTCCTTCCAGTGTCCAAAGCCTCTCCTCAACATCCTGGCTCCAACCTCATGCACATAAAACACGCAGATTCTCAGGTGCCAGCATCAGTGTCAAAATGAGCAATGTTTAGAGGAGCAGAGGAACTGCAAAGCCAACAATTTCCAGGGCTCACATCCCCTCCAGGATTACAGGGTCTTTCTTTTCAATATCTATAACTTCAAAAGTTACTAGCAAAGAATGAATTCTAGAGCTGCCAGAAAGCTCTGCAGACTAGCCTGAGGAAAGCAGCTGGGCAGTAGGGGACAGAGACTTTAAGTTAATGCATTTATTTATAGTTGGTGATGATAGTTGGGTTAACTGACAAATTAAAACCTGACTGTTCTTAAACGCTGTGTCTGATCAAATAGCCAAAATCACATTCCACCATTGCGCCTGGTATGCAGTTACAGACCCATCTTCTAGTTCTTTGTTTTACAAAGTGTTGCATAGCCCAAAGGTACCTGACCACGTTTGAAAGGTTTATTAAGAAATAGTAACAAGACTTTGACCAATGCCCCATTTATCTGCTAAATCCTTCCCATATGCACTTCTGACAGCATCACAGTATAGCTAAAAGGAGCACGAGCTCATCTTTCTGCCTGAAAACTCTCCCATTGAACATTCTGAATTAGGAATCAAAACATTCCACGTTCCCTCACCTCATCTCCCCACACCCAATAAATTTAAAATGGAAGACACTTAGTATGCAAGGAGTGTGAGTGGCATAACCCAGAGGCACACTGTGCTCATCAAATGCTATTTTACAAAAAATGTATTTATATATATGTATATACGTGTGTGTGTGTGTATACACACAGAAACATATTTATGCCTGTGCAATTTTCTAAAACAACTATTGTCATACCACGCTTTGGTCCAGATTTACTGTGCAAGAGGCACAGCTGCAGGGAAAATCCACTAGTTTAACCTTAATGTTACCACTGATAAGTAAATGTTATTAGCATTTATATACTTTAAACATACTTAAGTGTATGGTTTTATTTTTTTGGAAAAAAATAAAAATCTGAGGTCACTTACAAGGAAAGGATCTTAGACTCCATGGAACAGAATCTGGCAAATAGGCACAGCCTGAGGGTAAAAAAAAAAAAAAAATTTTAAAAAAATCAATTACATTTCAGTGGATTGCAAGCAGCAGCAGCATTTTAAACCACCAGGACACTTGGCCCCATATTCTCCATAGAAGGTATATAAATAATTACAGTAAAAGTGTTCTTAGTCCCAGAGCTTCTATGTGACCACACAAGGATCTTCCACCATCCCCCTCCATGTAATAAGCACGGCCTTTTTCTTTAACTGTGAACAATGACAATTTCTCCATTATCAAAGAACCCAGGGGAGAAAAATCGTCTTGTCTTTGCATAAAACACCACTCGTTTTTATGCTTTATATAAAATAATAATGAATGTGGAAGGATCGCTAAGTTCCAAATCAATCACAGTCTTTTGATGTTATTATTAACTGCACATACTCCATTCTTGTGGTTTATGGTATCATCAGAACCCCTCAATTGATTTATACCCTGGTGATCTAGTTGTCTCTATTCATTATCCCATATTTAATTAATATATGCCTCAGAAGGAGTTGTCAAAAGACAAAGTTAATTATAGCAGAAAAAAAAAATCTAGTTGAAATCACGTCATATTTTAGTTTAGTGACAGCTCCCACAAAAGATCATTTTAGCTGCTTTTGTAGTTTTTCTGCTTCTCTGAATAAATACTATTGTATTTTCCCACCCAAGTAATACAGATTACTTGTCTCTACTATTTACAAGGCACTTTAGACTGCAAAAAGGTTTCTTAGATAACTAATCTTTTACTAAATATTTGCAATTTTTGAGCTACGCTTAAAAACCTGATCCCAAAGAATGAAGAATTTGGCAACAGATTATTAATCTTATTCATCAGGCTCAAATAGCACCCTTTATGAGGGGAAAGCGAGTATTATGCAACCTGTAGGTAAATACATCAGAATTTTTATTCAAAATTATTCCAGCTGTGTGGGTAACCTTTTTTGAGACGCTTTCATCGTGTTCAAACAAATGACTCCTTCTGGAGGAATGTTTGCAGAAACAGTACATTTTAAGTTCACGTTGGAAAATATTGATATAAAATGAACATTTTAAGTCTTAAGTATAAATATTCACTGTGGGAATTTGATTCAAAGCTTTACACTCATCCAATCAGAAGTGTGAGGCTCACATTTCCAAAGAAAGCTATCCTGCTTGTCTTGACTTAGGTATATTTAAAATGGTAGCTGTCAGAGCCCACTTACAAATAATATTGATTTTAAGACACATTGCAGAATTTTAGCCAATTATTTTGAGCTATAATTACATTGAGAAAATCCTATCTGTTCCCAGGTACAACTTGTTAAGGGAAATAAAGAATATTAGTCTTAGTAAGCTGGGGATGAATGCTGCTATGTATGAAGCACTTGCACTCTGTTTTACATTACATATGCTGATGCAAGGATACTATTAAGCCGATATTTTTAATACTTGTTGTTTAGGATTCTTTTCTCATATATCTGTGTTCTTTTTGCTACTGATCTTTAGGTCTAACAGTAAAATCTCAGAGGGATGGAAAAGTTAGAAATACAAAACATGTCAAAAAATGATCTAAAACTATTCCACCCATTAAAAATGCCCTTACTCCATATGCTCATACCTTCCATTACACAGAATCTTACTGTATACAGCAACCACCTAAATTCCTTTATAGAAATCCCTTTACGGCGCTTCACCAGACAGCTGATGTCCCTTTACTACAAAGATTCCCGGATGGTTTAGACTGATGATTGCTGTCACCCCCCAAATTTTCTCCACCGCCAGCACTGCTGCTTAGAAATCTGTGATTATATAAATGTTATTCCAGGTTACAGGTCTGCAGACCTGTCACAGACCACTTATGATCTCACGGACTGCAGACTACCATTTGGGAACGAGGGCTTTGAGACTCAACTTCCAGCTGTGCATGTTTACATAGGGTCCACCAACCATATATGAGACACATCTATGGAATAAATGGCGTTGCTGCAAAGCATTCAAGGACACCCACATTAAGAGGCACAACTCTGCTCTTGATTACAGCGCTGTATGTATGAAACCACTGTAACACTTCTATTTTATTTCCTGAAATCTTTCCGGGGGATTTTTTGTCATCAGCAGATTCTTAAACAAAGTGGAATTTCTGACTTCAGTTTTTCCCCGTCAGATTTGACTGCAATATTTCTGGCTGCCATTCTGCAATGCTGCCACTCTGGGGTAACCCAATCCTTCCCTTGGAGCCCCAAAATTTTCAGAACTCTTCTGAACACTGTTTCTGATTTGAACCTGTAACATTAGCATCCATGACAGTCATAGTACACTGGAATGTGAAATTGAAAAATATCTGTGTCTTTGGGCAATAGTAACAATTAGCCTATCAAGCAGCAAAATGCACCCTAGCATCTTCATTGTCCTCTGCAAGACTAACACTGCTTCATGAGCCGCCAAACAGGGACATGGCAAGCATAGTTGTTATGCTTTTCTCTAGAAAACAGTACTATTAACAAAGACCTGACATCCCTCAGCCCCTAAAGCTAACATTTTCAAAACTGAGTGAACAAAACTGGATTCCTTGGTCAACATTTCAATATTTGATGTTTTGATCTTGCAAAGCACGTATTCATATTCTTTTCTGTGTGGCAGTATACTTCACCTCAAGAGAGCTGCTGCTCCGCTTACAAAATTGATCACCATTTCCAATGCTTTGCTAAATTTCCAAAAACGGATCTAAGGATACCACTGCAGGAGGTGTGTGAAGGACCCACAGAGCCTCCATCCAGCTCCCTTTTGTTACAATATCCCTAAAGGCATCATCCTGCACATCCCCTGCCACGCACAAACCCCAGGGGATGCAATTTCTGGAGGAATTATGAATGTCTAACAGAGCTGGTCAACTTATTTTTGGGGAGTTATCCAGCAAATTGAGTGACATTATTTTGGTTCATTAACTACTTCTGAGCAGATTCAGCTTTTTACCTATTAATTTACTGTTTGTAGCCATCTAACACAGCTAATATAAGGGACTTTTAGCAAGCAGAGAAAACATCCGAGCCTCACTGCTTATTTAAATTTCTTGAATGTGTGACTTAAAACATTTGGAATAATGAATATAAATAAAG
>VZTV01096135.1:0-14872 GCA_013400875.1 Anhinga rufa | reverse complement strand
CAGCCAGGGTCAATCCACCACACCAATTTTACCATTGTTATTTTTCCCTTTTTTTTTTTTTAAAAAATAACATCAGAATATTAGTGAACAACAACTGGTGGAGACTGGAATAAACAAACAGGAAAACTCAGTTCAAGAATCTTGAATCTCTTAACCTGAGTTTTCCAAATATGATGTTGGCCTCAGGAATAGGGAAAGCATCACAACGGAAGGAAGAAAGAAGTCCTAAGCTTTAAAGATAAGATGGATAATTCTTCCCACTGGACAACAAACATGAAAGCAGAGCAGAAAGCCTTGATCTTTTCCAAGAAAATATCGGAATACGAGCACTTTCGGCAAGATATTTGTTACTTAGTGGATTTAAAAGATGGAAAGGGAACACTTGCAATTAAATCTTTCCTAATGACCAGAGCAAATCATGCAGTAGCATCTTAAAGCTGCAGAAAGAATTATATCTGTCATACTAACTTTCTTGGTGAAGGCTTCTTTTTGCGATTTCCAAGTGAAAAAATTTGCCACATGTGTACAACATGGCAAATCTGAAGTTTGCTCTCAAAAAAGTTTCCTCTCAAAAAAGGAGCCTGCTGTTCTATAGACATAAAAATACTTCCCAAGAGAGGATCAGTTCTTTCAGCAGTCTGTCACAGAACAGCCTCTTCAGAGAAAACAAGAGGAACACATACTAAATATTGAGATATTGCTGAATGAACATCACATGGCAAAGACACTGCTGAGGAGAAAAAAAATCCAGTTTTGCTGAAGAATTACCTTTTGCCAGCTTGAACCCAATTAAATGTTTCACATTTAATTTGTTTCACCCAAGGTGAACTGATGCAACTCAACAGAGAAGATCATCACTTCAAAAAAAAGTACACATCAGCATTTTGCAGTAAGCCTTCTCAGTATCTAAAGAAATCAGGTTTCTAGCTGGGTCTAGCCCTTCTTTTTAAACTTTTTCACATGATTAGAATGCTGAACAATGGTGGTGGCTATTTGTGTGAGTGTGCTGGGGCCCAGCAAAGCTGTTGTGACCAAAAAATGGTTTTATTTATTATCTAGGGTCCTTCTAGTGTCCTCTGATGGGCAGCTTGTGGTCAGTGACTGTCAGAAGGCTGACTCTTTGTTTAAGAAGTGTAAAATAAGTAAGTTTTTAAGTCAGAGATGATAAAAACATTTGCAGTGTCTTTCAAGTAGAAGTTTGCTGATTCATCAAGCTCAATATTTAATTTAATAAAATCAAGACAAAACATGTCTGTACAATCTTGTTTTCCATTTCCACACAGCTTTTACTCCAAATTACATTGCATAAACTTAATTGTAAACTACGGTTGAAAATGCTTACGTTGTATTTTTAAATGTGAACATTCCAAAGCATTTTTCTGAAGCAGTAGTTTTTTATTGTTTAACATTGTACTCCTGAATGAAACCAAAAGCTGCATATTATATATGCATATATTATATACACAAATGTATATGTACATGCACATGCATATTTTATATGCATATATACACTAACTACATACACTGTTTACATTTTAATACTGCAAAAGTTTCTGACAGAATTTTTCACAGAAACAAAATTCCAAATTTCAAGCTTTTCCACTTGAATTATGTATATCTTGCATCAAATTTATTTGTGCAAAGCACTAGATGTCATCAGTGTTTGCCATGTCATAGCTCAGATCAAAACTTCCCACGGTGTGTTTGGCAATAAGATAAAAAGAACAATTAACTCTTCAGCAAATACAGGGCAGACCACGCAGGGATTTATTGGTCTCTAGCAAGCACTGAAAATTGGGTTTGCTCTACTTTACTTCTAAATTGCTCTTTATATTTTAAGCAGTAAAGGATTTACGTTTACCCTCTTTAGATGAGGCACTTTTTGGAAGCCCACAGCTAGAAAATGCTGGATGTTTCCTTCATGCTGCCAAAACCCTTCAAGCTCTTGTGGCAGAGAAGATGCGCAACAGCTCGGGCAGTGGGACCCTTTCTATGTGTGGCACTGTACCCCTTTCTAAGATGATGTCAGCATCGGGGCTGGCAGCTTGAATTTTTATCTGGCTTGCATCCCAGGCTCCTATTCTGGTTATGCCTGGGCTGGGCTTGGATGAACAGAGAACAAATGCTCGCTGAATAGTCCCCAAGCACCCCCTGCAGCCTGCACATCCGCTGGGACTGCCAGGGTAGACAAGGGCACTCTGTGACATCTCATACACCACATGCTCTCCAGCTACACAGTGATTAAGAGGGGCGCTCCTCTTTTGTTCTCTCTTGACTGTATGCCAAATCTTGTTCAACCTGAATTTAATGGCAAAAACTCCCTCTGACTTGCAAGGGAGCATAATCAAGTCTGTCTGTATTTTAGTGTGTTTTAGTTTATTTTAGCTATTTTTCAAAATAGCTTAGGTCATACTGAAGAATACTTTATTCCTCTTGCAAATTCAGGGACATTTCCCATTATCAAAGCAGGGAAAAAAAGAATCTAACCATCTGCAACCACAGCAACTAGGTCCCTTTCTCCTCTTTGCACTGAACATCTGCTCAGATCACACTGACTTTTTGCAGACAGATACTCTATTTACTAGGGATATTTCTAGCAAAACCTGGATATGAAGAAACACCAAAGCAGAAGTCTAAGAACAGGACATATGTGGTCAGGAAAGTCACTGAGGGAAATCATTGCAGAAGCAGGCACTAGGGTCCATAGGATGTGTGTCTAAACACTTTAGGATATTAAATTCAGCTCTTACCTGCATGAGTTGCTGCTTCAGTTTCTGTATTTCTGATATGTTGAGCTCACTGAAGAGGTCAGAGACTGGGTGCAGAGATTCTCCTTTCCTACTCGTGGGAGTTCGGTAGTCACCATTGAGTTTCATGAGAGGCCCATGGATATGTCCATTCATTTTGTCATCATTGTTGGGCTCGCCCCCATCCTCTGCAAACTTCAATCCATCTACTGATATATTAATATGGTTATTATACATACTATCATTGAGGCTGATATACTGGGAGAGTTCCTTCCTCAGATTGTTCTTTTGCTCTCTTTCATTTTTTAAAGTTTCCAGAGCTTCCTCCAGCTGATGCTCAGCAATCTCCTTCAGCCGGATGGCATCTTCTAGCTGACTATTAAGCAACACTGTCTCCTCCTCAAATCGTTTAATCTCATGCTTTAAGCCTTCATATTCAACCTGAATTAGAGAAGACAAAGAACATTCATAATACTAAAACTTGAGTCATGAAAACCTGCCATTTATCAGCCTTATTGAAATAGGTGTTACAGAAAATAGTTTGAAATACCAGACATTGCCTGCAGCTGCAAAGAACTGGCTGCACAGAAAAAGCAAGTGGAGATCTGTTGGTTAAATACTCCACTGCTCACTTTTTCAGCATGTGAGAATCAAGAAATAGAACACCTTTTTCTGAGTAATTTATGACAATAAACAATGTATTTCATGGAAAGAAGGCTATTTAGTAGCAGATATCCTGGTAACCATAGATTTATTACGAATTGCCATAAGCAATGTTGGTATATCATGGTATGTATAGATCTCAGGTTAATATAGTCTGATTTATTAATTGCAAGTATTCTGAAGATGACTTCTTATCTAAATTCTTACTAGATATAAAGTCACTCAGGCACAGATACTCTAAAGTATCTGCTGTCTTAGTGGCATTCAAGTACAAAAACTGTAGAAGAGCCTCAACTCTTCTCTGTGTCATACAAGCCTCTCCATTATTCAAGAAGCATTTGATTTTAAAAATTAAACAGCAAACTATTCATCCAATCAGTTTAAACTCTAAGATGCCCCAAATTGTTAGAGATTTTTAATTTAGTAAACAGCTTATACAGCTTATACAGCCACACAATCCTTGAATTGTGTGTTGGGGATGCCATTTTGGAGCACTTGGCAACCTGTTGCTCTGACAGCGCTGCCAAAGTGCTTCCCCCAGTGACCTGGTGCAGCCTTGCCAGGCTTGGAGGGACTCGCTGGTCTTTCGCCTTCTCAGAGGGCAGGCTCCCCACCCCACACCTAGGTGCAGTATTTTATCAATGTATAGTGTAGACTAAGGAAAAAACCAGCTGCTGCTCTCTTCTTTAAAAGGCAGCTCCCACGTTTATTCAGTCCTTTCTATTGCACCTAACAAGAAGCAAAGCCTAGGTTTAGGCTATCTAGCTCCAAATCTGTCAATTTTTCATTGATATGAAAATCAAAGACATGATTCAAAAAAATCAAAATTATCTATCAAATACAGCTCAAACCCAGTTGCTCAGCAATATCTAGGTGGCACAGCCAATCCCCACTGCAGAATGCCTTCCCTTGCTGGCTCTTCTCATCTTCCTTTTCACTGTTGGAAAATCCCACAGCAATGAAAATAAAGAGCTTTGTTTGTAAAGGTCCTTGCCCATGCTTGACCAACTCTCCTAGTAAAAATTATCATGCTTTGATTTTTAATTTAATTCTAATCACATTACTCATCCACCTTTTCATTTCTAAAGGCAAAAACTTCCCAGTATCAGGGGAAATAATTTAATTGTTTGGTGAAAGAAGAGAAGAAATACTTAATTTTCATGCTTTCATAAAAAAAGCTTTTTTCAGTTGAGACTTTTCTCATTCAAATGCATTAATATGCATTATTTACCTGCAACTTTAAGGCACTGTCTAGAATACTTTTTTTATTTGACGTATATATTTAAACAAACTATAATAAGGTTCTGATGAAAATAGAAATATCAGCCATTCCTACTGGAATATTTATCAACCTGTCAGAAATCTTGTACTCGTAAGCCTTTGGAAAGGCAAACTTAAAAACCAAAGCACTAATCTTCAAACCCAGAGAATGGAAACGTTTCAAACAACAAAGAAATTTCCAAAGTCATACCGGGAAATGTCAACAGAAAAGGAAAATCCATGTTTTGAAATCTACATTTAGGAACGTGATATCTTTTCTGACTGGAGAAAGAAGCCGCTCTGAAAAATTATTCAAATCCATCAAGAGCTATGTTTATAACTTAAGGACAAGGAAAAAGAAGCCTTTTAAAATTTTAAATCTATATGAAAAACAGAGGTCTATATTATCTATATGGTTACCATCCCATGGATTCTTGCTTACAAAAGCTACAAAAAAACCTAACCCAGATAATGACAGTTTAGCACTAAGACTTGTAACATATGGTTTTGTAAATTAAAGTTCTGAAGTATAAAATGCTCTTGAAATTTTATCTTGTAGATCAAAGCTATTTTAGGAATCACAAGCTCACAGATATGTGATGCAAAATGACTGATCTTTAAAGCCATTCAAAATGTGCATGCTTTTTCTCTCCACAGACTGCTGGCATTCAGTTTCATTAAGAATGAAATATTATGGCAAACATAAACACTTGCAAACATATTTTCTTCTGGGGGAAACTAGGACAGTCCATAAAGGGGTCTTTAATTTCCTGAGAGTGTGAAAATGCCTCCTATGAGGTTGGTGAGGAAAAAGTCCGTGCCTCAAAGGGGGAATTTGCTGGCTTGGTAAATAACTCTGGCACAAAGATGATCTGCTATAAATTCAGTTTCAGGAGTGTGAAAGTCTGGGTATCTTCATAAATAAGGAAACAATGTACCCCTTTCTGTTGCCTGCATATTCTCTGCGGCATGGCTCCATTGTTTTAAAGGTTTCGACTGCATTTGTGCTAGAGTGGCAAAATAGCAGTAAAAGATAGCTGAAATAGTACTGCATATTCCTGCAGGAACAAGGCAGCTTTGTTACCAGGCTGCCATTAGAGATTGTGATGGTCTTGGCTGTTTGATAAAAGCCCTAACTGAACCAGGCAGTAGGTTAGGACATAAACCATGGGCTGCAACACAGTGCTGTTACCATCTGCGAGCAGTTAAGGAAATGATGCTGTGGAGTGCCATGTTATGCTGGTCTGGACAGTGTCTAAAAGGCAGAAAATGTTACATCATCCAACTTGGATACTTAAATATTGATCACGGCAAGTTAACTCTTCTGACATGGGAACAAATCTCTTCTGTTCAATTTAAAGGACAACTGTGTTCTTGATTGCTTCCTCAGTGGTATATATATCCATCAGCAAAGGAAGCTGTGCTTTTCTAAGGGGGAGAGAACAGACCCCAAGATTGCTTACATCTAGATGCAATGGGGCTGTTGTTTTTGGTGGTTCCTTAGGGTGCATTCTGCACTGCAGTGAGAATTACAGTGCCTTGGTTTGCCATCAGCTGCAAACTGCTGTAATGAGGAAAACAAAAGACAAACTAGGAATATCTGATGTCCTTTCACCTATTTTTGAAGCTTGCTAAACTTGCAGGTTAGCATGGCAGAGAAGAGAGCAACAGCAACACTGGTACAGGAAAACCCAAGGAACAGGAAAAAAAAGGAGAACAGGGAGAAGATTATTTCCTCTTTTCTCCACTTCAAAAGAGGAAAGGATGTGCAGGAAACCAACTGAGAGGAAATGGGAAACTGAACTCTGCTGCTAGGCACTGAGTTCAGCGTGCAGGGAGGGAGGGGAGGAAAAGCAGGAAACAAAAAGATGCAATTCTATCTATTTTAATAATTCCTCCACTTTCTGCAATGAAATATTCCACCAGGATTTTCCTAAAACTGAGGTAAGGGCCTCCCCATATGTCAAAAACAGCCAATAACACTGTTTCAGAGTAAGTGTTTAGCAAAAACCCAACTGAAAAAATCATACAAAGAAATATCTATCAAAGCGCTCTGTGGGATCACATTATGGAAACTGAAGGAAATTGGGTCATTTTTCAGCATAGTGCCTTAAATCTTTTGATGCTTACTTGATTCTGTTTCAGTGTGGACACCAGTTTCTGCAAAGTGATGTTTTCTTCTTCAAGCTCAGTGTAGTCCTGTAGGAGTCTCGCCTCTCGAAACTTGTACTCTCGAATTTCATCTTTCATTCGTATCCTCTGTAGTTCCACCATTTCATTATTCTGATGAGAGAAAATGCAAGTACGTTACCATTCATGCACAGCCACTTCAATGATGAACACCACCTTTAGAAAAGGCAAAACAAAAAATTAATACTCAAATAGAAATTACTTAACAGTGCAAATCAAAAGAGCATCACCTTTAAATCTGAGGCCAAGCAGTAATTTCAGGTGTGTGCCAGCAATGCAGAAATGAGAACATCTGATAAGGAAGCTTGATTAAAACAGTTTCAAGATTAGGTGCTTAACAAAACAGAAAACCTGGCAAGGCTTTATCATCTCATTAGTTTTATCGCTCTACGATACAGTTGGATTTAAATAAAATTACCACCTGTTTTCCACCAAAGGATGCTTTCTACATTCATACAGAAAAGCAATGATTAACAGCATCTGTTCTGTAAAGACATCTGTTACTGAGCAAGGTGCGCTCACATGTTTGTATCTGCAGGCATCGGAGAGGCACAGAGGTAGGCATTGGGGACCTGCCAGGCAGACAGCTGTAAAATGTTCGTCAAAAACCTGACAAATGCATTGCTGTGATGAGCAGGATTATACCCCGTGAGTCAGAACACACAAGGTCACCACTTTATTTTTCCCATTAGCATATCCAGTTCCCAGACAGCCTTATGAGAGAGGTCACAAGTGATCAGTTTCACCAAAAATTGCTTCCATTGGATTCCAGCTCTGACTGAGTTTGACATCAAGGGTCAGGTTATTCTGGAAAGACTCTGCTGACATAACCCTGAAGTAAAATGCACTATGGGAAGATGGAGTTAACACCCAGCTGGAAGAGAACAAGTGACCAACACGGTAGGTAGGAGCAACCTCCCCCTCTACTTTGAAGAGAAGCCTGCATTTTCCTGATTAATAGGAGTAGGCGTAATCAGTCACATCTTCTGCTTGCCTGCAGGAGGAACCTGAGCATTGCCACAGCAGCTGGTAGAGGGAAGCACTACGGTGACCTTAATGATGGGGCAGAGCCCCCATGCTGCTGGGATGTCAGAAAGAGCCCACCTGGGAAGCAGTAATGGGTTTCTGTAAGAGATTCCAGTGTGGAGGGAGGGCAACCACTTGCCTGACACCTACCTGGAAAAGTCAAATGCTTAAAAAAATCATTACAGCAGAAATTGTAGTCATCAAGCTCTGACTAGATCAACCTGTACAACCCACCCTCTGGTGGGTTGTTGGTGATAAAACCCCACGTTCTGTATTGAGGATAAACAGAACTTCACTTAGTACCTAGGTTAAATAAACATTTATAAACCTCTGGAAAATAACATTGCAAAGCATGAAAAAAAATGTTGATGTAAAGTTACAAAAGCACTTTCTAAAATTAAGTTTTTTTCATTAAAGAAAATAAAAACGCATCACCTTCCCCCTCCTGGAAAATAATTAGGAAGAAATAAAGCTCCTGTGTGATTTCTTAGCTGAAGGCACCCTTTTGGTTTAAAAGAACCCCAGTGGCAGAAGAGCTACCAATCACTAGATAAAAATAACTCCCTGAAAATATTCCTGCACCCATCGCTGCCTAATAAACCTCTGTAAGAATGGCATCGCAGATGATTTCATGAGGTGAAGGCATTTTATACCTCAGGCTGCCTTTATATGTTTTGTTTTTGTCAGCACATTTTCAACTGTGGCGGTTGTTGACTCTTACTAGGTGTGGGTATAAGTGCACATCTGAGGCAGTATACGGACAACACCAAATGCACGACTCCACTGTGTCAAGTGTAATTAAGCTACTCTGCAACTCTGCCGGTGTTTGGAGGATGATCAGCCCAGGGAATGAATAGCAACCGGCTGACATCCATCCAATGCACACAGTCACACTGCTGGCTGAAAAGAAGGCCTCTCCGAAAAGGGAGGAAGAAAAAAGGTGGCCAAAGATGGAAGACCTGAGCAATGAATTTTTACTGAATCCTGATATATTATATCCCTGAAAGAATACAAGGCATGCTACTTTGAAAAAGCCTCTGATATTAACTCTGTAAGGTCAGAGTACTCCTTTGTCTTTCCCCTTTACAGCAAACAGCAAAAGAAAATGTTAACGATCATCTTGCTGGAGTGCACCACCATTTCTTTAAGAAGACAGAAACCACATTCCTTTGCCACTTGTAACTGCTCCGTCTCCTACATCATCTCGGCAGTATAAACAGAATCATTTATAGCTCTTCTCCTCCTCTTACACATGCAGAAACTATGTCTGCAGAGCAACCTCTACTACTCATTACTCATGGCATTTGGTCAAGGAAGAAACAGCATGAAAGGGAAGACTCGCCAGTCAGAGCATCCTCTCTGCCATGCCTGCCGCAGCGCTGCCTGCCGTGCTTCCCGTGACCAGGGCCAAGGCCTCCGCTGGAAGCAATCCTACTGCTCTGCCACAGGGGCAAAAGAAACTCAAGCCATTAGAGAATATGGCATCACCTTTTCAAAGTAACACAAAAAGTGCGTTTTGTCAGTGCTAACACCCTGGCATTATTCTCCATGCTCCCAGATCCCTCCTCCGGTTTGCAAACATCTGCATTATGCTGGCAAACATCCAGCTACAAAGTGCTCTAGTGCTTTCACTGCTGCCTGTGAAAGGCAGTGCTTCGACATTACAGGGCAAAAGCCTGGCATTATTGAGGTTTATGAGTGAGTAGCCACAGGACATGCTGGAGGGCTATTCTGTTTTCCATCATATGAGATGTCTATGCATTTTGTGGAAGTGAACTAGTCTTCAACCTAAATTCATGCTGAGTTTATTCTTTGTTACTGTTAGTAAGAAGGATATATTTGTTTACCTCAAATGCTCTGATTAAATGAAGTATCTTCTCACAACTCTCTGTTGTTATTTTGAACTATTTTAAATATGTATTTCTTAAGCAGACAATATGCAGCTAGAGAGGATAGATCTTGCTGTACTGGTACAGTGGCAGTAAGATGCAAAATTTTACTTGGCCATTGCATCAGTCCTCTTCTGAGGTGATTTGGATTTGAAGAGTATGAGAGGATTTAAAAACACAAAGCAAAAGGAGACTGTCAACAGGGCAGTTATCTATATGAGCCACTAGAGGACAATGTAACCTAAATTACTAGTAAAATAATTAGTAATTAAACTCTACTGGTAATCAAGCACTGAACATTAAATTTGCAGGGTAGAGCAATTGAGCCACATGCTTTTACTAGGGCACTGCCTCAGGACTTTTTACATTTCCAGAAAGGATTCCCCTATGAACTACGGTATCTATAAAAAACAAATTAATCCAAGTGGTGGAGCTAATGATACATTGGCAATGTTTTAATAGCTGTAAATTATTTTCAATCCCAGTCACCAGCTGAACATGGTACAACGGTTTTAATGGGTAGGTGCCAAAAAAGAAGGAAAAGACCTTTCTGTGAAGCTATAGAAAACAACAGTCTTTGTCAACATTGCACCTAATTATACGTGAGCACTAACTGTGGAGGATGCCAGTCACATAGCTCAATGCATGTCTAATGAACCTACACATAACAGAACAGATCATGAGAAATGAAGAACAGAAAGCTCAAGCAAGATAAAGTCTGTTCAGGTCACTTATCCACTGGTACTTAGACACACTTTCAGACTTTTCCTATATGAAAATGTAAAGATATCTCTACATTTTACGGGGCAAGGTTGAATTCTGTATAGTACAAGATCACTTCAATCGTGACAGGTGTCTGAGCATCAGTGGAATATAAATATTAAATAATAACTTTTGTACTTCTTACCAAAATTAAATATAAATATATATATATTATTCTTTTTTTGATCAGCATAGACTTTTAAAATGCTGTATTCCATATGCTACATACAGAGCACATTGCATTAATTATGTGTGTAGACACATTCTAATACATTGTCTAATATCAAACAATTGCAAGTGGGATGATACTTTCAAATGAAAGAATGGAAATGTCGAATTTTGAAAACAATGATAAAGGACTATGAAAAAATATATGATTCCCCCATAGTCATTTTTTTGTCAGAACATCCCCAGTGTTGCCCAAGGAAGCTGCTTGTTATGGCCTTGTGTCTTATCAATACACCTAAGGAAAGCAAACTGGACAAGGGCCAGTGACCCGAAGCTGGGTATTCTCATCTCCAAGGTGAGAAGTGAGCTCTGGTGGCTCTTGATTTCCTGAACTGTAGACCCTACACTACTGAACTTTTGGGAAATTGGTGGGGTTTTGAAGCCTTTTTTTCAAAGTGCATGCAGTTCCATTACCTATTTTCAGCTCTCCCCTATCCTGGAACACATAAAGGACTTTTTTTTATTATTATTTCTGGGTTTTGTCTACTGGTTTCTGTCCTAAACAAAATTGGGGAACTAGTGTTTGGGCTTTTTCCCTACATTTTTTTCATATGAATTTTCATGAAAAGATTTCAGGTGCTTACTACAGTAAAACATACTATTGTTCACACTGCAAGACA
Organism: Anhinga rufa; assembly: GCA_013400875.1. Lineage (NCBI taxonomy): Eukaryota > Metazoa > Chordata > Aves > Suliformes > Anhingidae > Anhinga > Anhinga rufa. Next base: position 3,487 of record VZTV01096135.1, on the reverse strand, counting down.
GTCTTGTATCAGATATTAATTATGTGTCCCAAACTACCCTGACTAAATCACTTTTATCTGTTGGAATATGCAACCCATAGCATGATGCTGTGTGTAACTCTAACTTTCATAACTCATGAGTAAGAGAACAATGGAAAATTTATATACTTCCAATTTAATAGTATTGTATTATAGCTGATGCAGTATAAAGTCCCATTCGATCTGATGACAGTTTTATTGCACTAGCAGTATATTGAATGTAATAGAAAGTTTATCCTCAGACTAATATCTGTAAGCTCATGTGTTTGTTGACAAGTCTCACTGTAAATTTGTATGCCATGTTTACTTTACTCTGCAGAGGAAAATAAAAGGTTTATTTTTAAAATTAAGAACAATAATAGGCATATCACAGAAAACAGAATTTAACTGGGGTTCCAATTTAATTACAAACACCTTAACTTCAAATGAGGAAGCACTACCAGCACAACTTTAGCCAAAACCAGGTTTATAACTTCCTTCAGGATCATTCCATCATAAAATTAACCCCACTTAACCCACTTTTGGCTTCTTTTTAAATATATTGCTTTTAAATACTTGGCAACAGGCAAGTATAAATAAATTAATGATAAATTAATGGGGAAAAAATAACCAAACCCTAAAGTATCTTTGATTCATTGCTTTTAGAATATGCAGATACACTCTTAGGAACTTCAAAGCCCAATTATATCTCCTCTTTAGAAGCCTCTAATGTGAATTATGGGTTTATTTTTTGTTTTCTGTAAACAATGGAAAATCTAATTCTGCATCATTCAGAGAATTCTTCTCACCAGCACGATGTAGCAGGACACCAGGACACCACTGGAAAGCCACCCCTCCTCCCTTCTACTGATGGAAGAATCCAGAGAGGAAAATAATACAAGGAAAAAACCTAGAAAGAGACTTGCCACACCAGGGACAAGGTGGCCAGGGAGCACCGTCTGGTCTGCAGAGATACCCAGCTCACCCTGGCAGGTCCTGATTTTCCATCCTGAAGGGATAAAGGAAGCTGACAGAAGAGAGAATTAAAGGGGGAATAGAATAGCAAGGACCATTTTCTTTTATTTACCATCAGCTGGTTTAAGTCCCCAAAGAAGGTCCTCCAGACTAGCCGTAAAGTTTCCCTCTCTCATATACAGGAATACTCACCTTAAACTGAGATAACAACATTTACCATGTTTCCAGATATATTTAAAACCATAATGGGATTTTGTGGATGACCCAGTGTGACCTGGACTGACCCTTTCACAGAATTTGCAGCCCGATCCCCCCGATTCATAGATGTAAATGCCCTAGCTAAGCAGGGATGAAGCACCTCTCACAGAACCATTTTTGCTTCCCTTTCAGTACAGAGATATCTCTATATCCCAAAATAAATTATTTCAAAGATTCTTTTTCCTCATTGTTAAAAGCCTGCATCCTCTTTTTTAATATGAATTTATCTGATGTCATCCTTCAGATAGTTTCATTCAGGTGGCATTAGAGTTCATTATATTGTATCTGATCTAACCAGCTGTATTGGCATACTACTTTAAGAGCACGAATACTGCTCCTATTGTCCAAAAGTAGAAACCACTAACTTTTGAAATTATGTATGATTCTGACATTCCTTAGCTTTTGATACATCATTCATTGCCGCAAAACAAGAAAAAAAGCAGATGTGCTATTGTGCACAAGATATTTTTGAAAGTACGTCTGTAGAATAACATAGGTACCTATAATCTTTCCCTTCCATGGATTTACTTACAGAATGACAGCACTATCAAAGACAAGGATGAAAAAAAGCCATATATTTATTTGTTAGCTATAGCATATTGAATAAAAGCCAGATCAAGATAATGTATGTTTCAAGTTTCTTCACCACCAACAGCTCTTAAATAAGGCACTTACAATACATCCAATAATTTAATCATCTGAAATGCTCAACACATTTAATTGGAATACTTAAATCTAAAGAAGTAAGGTGAATTTCTATCAAGGGCAATTAAACTGCCTATTTATGTAGTTATCACAGAGTTTGAAACCCATAATATTTAACATTGTAAATCTTGCTACATATAAATTCCTGTAAAGCATCTATTTTATTGGCTTTATATAGAAGTATCTATAAAAAGATAGAACAAAGGAATGCTTAGGCATTTGACTTTCCTGCTGAGTATCATGGTCACATAATATTATAATGGCTTCTTTATAAACTGATATAAATATCTAATCATACATATTCACCTGAAAAAGAGTGGTTTTATTTGACTGCATTTATAGCAATTAATGCATTTGTATCAATGCATTAATTGTATAAATTATATATTAATATATTAATTATAATTAATTGTCATTAATATTAGCACCTGTAACAAACACTGCTGCAACATTCCTAACTAATTCCTTCAAAGGAAGAGAAACTTTACCAAACTAAACGTATTAAAACAGCATGAGAGGAAATTCAGACTCCAGGGTTATAGCACAATTCAGTTAATATGATCCTTCTGCATATCTGCAGAATGGCATCATACAATAACATATGATCATTGCAAATAGCAAAATATCAATTGGCTGGAAAATGTTTTGCCATGTGAAAGACATTGTGGAGGTCATTTTGTTTAAACTTAAAACTCTGCTACTGTCTCCTGCAGCTCTAGTGAAATCAAACATTTCTAAGAAGTGGGAGGATTTATTTCTAAATACCACACTGACCGGGTAAAAGAAAGATGACGACACATCCAAGCCTTGGAGCAGGCTGATAACAACATCTTGCAAATGCAGCACTCTCCACGGAGTCTCCCCATAGTCCATTCAGGCCAATGCCGGCCTTCAAATTTTTCCAGGTAACAATGGACAAAACCATGTCCACCCAGGGGCCAGACACAGCCCAATGGCCAGTCCCACTCCTGCTTATAGAATCATAGAATCATTTAGGTTGGAAAAGACTTTTAAAGTCATCAAGGCCACCACTCAACCATGTCCCTAAGCACTACATCTACACATCTAAATACCTCTAGGGATGGTGACTCAACCATTTACCTGAGCAGCCTGTTCCAAAGTTTGACAACCCTTTCAGTGAAGAAATTTCTCCTAATATCGAATCTAAACCTCCCCTGATGCAACTTGAGGCCATTTCCTCTTGTCCTATCGCTTGTTACTTTGGAGGAGAGACCAACACCCACCTCGCTACAACCTCCTGTCCGGTAGTTGTAGAGAGCGATAAGGTCTCCCCTCAGCCTCCTCTTCTCCAGACTAAACAACCCCTGTTCCCTCAGCTGCTCCTCATAGGACTTGCTCTCTAGACCCTTCACCAGTTTACTCCATGCCATGTTGTTGTTGCCATCCCCCCATTCCCGTTGCTGCAGGAGTAGGATGGGCTTCCCTGGGACCCCCACACTCCAGTTGGGGTGAAGAGCACGTATGGGGCAGGAGCGTACAGCCAGGGGTGGACATGGCACTACTGTTATCTATAATTTAAAATAACTCCCAA
>VZTV01096109.1:4221-15529 GCA_013400875.1 Anhinga rufa | reverse complement strand
AAAAAAAAAAAAAAAGCATGTAAGTGGTCTATAACTTAGCTTCAACAAAACTTTAGTAAACTAATGTGTTTACCAGAATCCATGGGAAAAAGAGAAATAGTGAAGACACTCCCCTCTTCAATTCTTATAGTGTTCTCACTGTTATTGTAGCTGTGGCATTTATTTTGGGCAGAGAAAAAAATCTTTTGCTCTCCTACTGTTTCTTCTACTGCAAAAGTATTAGCGTTATTTTGAGCTATTGCTAAGAAAATTAGAAGTTAAAGAACACTGTGAAAATGAAAAGTTAATTATAATTTTTTCTACGTTCTTTGTTTCAAAATGGGTAATGCTTAACTGTGTTCCTAAGTTTTTGCAAGCCTTTTGTATTCTACCGAAGAGTTAAGTACTGCAAAATAGAGCTTCTCTAACAGTTTCATTTTATTTAAAGACTTCCTTCTGGCACCAGAAAAAGAAATGTATGTAGGCATGGATGGTCATTTGCTATAGACATGAATATGAAGCTGGAGAGGGCAAGAAAGATTATAATGAGAAAAAGCTTTTGAAATAAATGAGTGCAGAAAACTGGGGCAGTCACAAGTAATGTTTTTTTTTTGATTGATGTGCATTGATTTATATATTAGGAAATATTACTTGCACCTCTAGAGAAGAACAATTATAATATGAGTTGCAATGGATGTAGCTTAATTAGGGAAATACAGATAGGAATTTTTTTTCTAGTCAGAAGCTTAAGGGAGCTCAGGAAGGTAGAAGGAAATATTTATTAATATCATTAAAAATTTTCATAATCAGTTTTAGATTACTAAAAGCCTCTGGGTGGAATGAAGTTTGGGGTCTTACTACAACATAGGAAATGACATAGTGGATAACATTAATACTTATCTCCCATATTTTATCCTGAGCCAATGTCTAGTTCAGGTATCTTGAATATGAAGATAAATCAGACCTATACAAGAGAAATTTCTTCCTAACCCCAAGGTAATTATAGGTAGCTATAATTTTAAAATCATATCCCTTTACACATTTATCCTGCAGTTACCAGAGAAACCTTATGGAGTTACATGACCTATTAAATTTCATTCTTTTTAACTAATCTTTTCTTAGCTATCACTTTATTTCCTTTATATTCTATATTGCATGTACTCATTCTTGGAGGGTGAAAAATAAAACGTTGGAGAAGTTTTCTAACTGAACAACAACTTTCAAACTAACTAACTTTCAAACAATTTTCATCTACTGCCATGATATCAATGGTGAGGTCTATCAGTAGCATATTTATGTTGAAATATATATATACACAATTACTATAGATGTAAGTACATACTGTACTTCCTATGCATGTATATAGCATCTTTTTTTAAGAAAATTAAATTAGAAATTAAAGGTCCATTTTTTTAAATCCTGTATTTACTCCCATTTCTTGCACTATATGTGGAACATAAAGCTACTGAGCTGATAAAATTATTTGAATCATCTTCTTTTCCTAAATGATGAAAAAATGGTAAAACAATGGGAAATAATTATCCATGATGCAATAAAATCTCATTAACTTTTAATCTGCATAGTTTCTTCCAATAAATGTCTTCCATTTTCCAAATCAGCAGAATAAAAGAGGACATATCTTAACTGCTATCTAATTTTAAGGCTATGCTTAGATGAAGATAACATTGTTTTAGTGTCCTTCTATGCCTCATCAGCAAACTCCCAATGACAGCCTCTAGGCATTTGGAGACAGATTCCCTTCTCATTTACACCACAGCATACTCCATTCATGAAAATTAAGTGAAAGGAGAATTTAGCCCACTTAGTGTAAATCCAGTTTATGAAAGGCTGTTAAACCTGACAATATGAATCTACTTCAGGATGAAACTCATTACATGCTATTTCAACCTGATATGAGCTATTTATAAATTAGGTTTTACCTCTTTGTTTTTTATTGCTTATTTAAAAAAAAAATAATATGGATAGCTACTCTAAAATCTATTCCTTTAGAGAAAGACAAGACAGTCATGTCTGTCTTCTGTCACACTCCAGCAAAGGATACTGTGCAAAGCAATTTTAAGAAACAGCAAGAAATGGCATAAATGCTCATTCATTCTCTGAGAATACGGTATCAAATACAAAGTTATTCCAACCTATTCTTTGTACAGTTCAGCATATACTCTTGTATTAACTAAAATTATCTTTGAATACACTTGTTTGGAGATTGGATGCATTGTATCTAGTTTTAGACTAGGACTGGAACTTCTACACAGCTAAGTTTTAGATTCCCATGCTTTAGCAGAGGGAGAGGGACAGGTACCTCCTACAGATGCTGGTTGATCCTGCTTTAAATGTTTCTTTTTTTTTTATGAGGCACTGTACTGCCTGCTAGAGGTATTTGTTTCTCTCCACTGTGTGCCTAGACAAGTAGTTTAGACTACACACCTAACTACAGTCAAGTGAGATTAATCTAGCTGTTAATATTTCTTTCCCTGAACTTGCCATCTGCAGCAGTTAGAAATTACATCAGAAAGAGAAAATTCATCTGGAAGAGAAAACAAAATTATCTCTACTTTGACAAGCATGTGATTGCAAGGATCAGACACTAGAAATCAAATTAAAAGATCTTTAAAAAGACTCTCAAGATTTCAAAGTTAGTCTTACAGTTAATTTATTTTAGAAATCAAATGAGAATATATTTTTTAAAGCCTCAAGATTTCTAAGTTAGTCTTACAGTTAATTTAGTTTTGCTCTCTGGAGCTTGATTTTCAAAAGAGGATTTTCAATAGGATTAACATATGGGATTGACAAGATAACAGCTTCCAACCACAATATTTCTAGTAGTTAGATGTTGAGGGATTCATCCAGCCTTTCTCTTTTGTTTTGATGGAATATTACAGCACAGAATAATGAGAAAGTGTGATTGTGCTGGATAATTAACCCTGGCAATATAGTAGATTGAGGAAGACTATGGATCCTCTCTCTATTACCTTTATTACCATCTGAAATCATTGATTTAACCCAGAGCTTGTTTGTTTTTTTCTCATAGTCAATTAATTTGCCACTAATAGCAGAGAGAACACAAGAACTGATAGAAAAGAGTGTGAAAGGGGATTTATATGCCTGTAATTCATGTCACTGAAAGCACACTAGAAGCTCAAGAGCTTCTCTTAAGGACAGATACAATTGTAAGTATAATAGTGTAATTGACCGCACATTTACCCTTGTTTAAGAAAATTTGGACAGGCACAGAATAACACATTTGACTGAGTGTACATGGTGGAGTAATTACATTGAAGAGACTAAATGTAAGTCAGAGCTGGGAAGTAATGAATACAGAGCATTTAATTATAGTGTAAGCAAACACATTACAGCCTGCCAAGAATGTGAAGGTGAACATTGGGTGATTCAGCAGGACGGTAAAATTGCAAAAGGAAAGAACAGAGGATGCACAGCTTTCCAACAATGCAAGAGAAGGATTTTTAACAACACAAGCTCTTGGGATCAAAACAGTGCCTCAGATCAACCTCTGGATAAATTATATATTCCGCATTTATCCACAGTCTTGCTAATTAAAAACTTTGTCTCTGACATTACTGGAAAATGACATACTCCTTCTGCTTGCCATTATATATTGTTTTCAAGGTACCGTTGCTCTGTCATGTTTGTATTTTGCTTGGTTGAGTTTCACCAAGCCTGAATTCCAGGAATCGTGCAATTGATCACTCCCCACTTAAAGCTTAACACTGTAGAATACTTTTGCTCCCTCTCAGGTGACAGCAGACAAGATGTCTAGATGTCTGTGTGTCTTTAGAGAGTATGAATGCCAGGAACTTTTCACTGCTTTCAGTTAGGCTTTACCCTTCCTATCAGTTTTCCCTTATGAATCTGAATATAGCCTTTTCCTGTTTAGGTCCAAGTACCAAATGTCACAGAATCACAGAATCACACAGAATCACAGAATGGTAGGGGTTGGAAGGGACCTCCAGAGATCACCTTGTCCAACCCCCCTGCGTGAGCAGGCACACCTAGAGCAGGGGGCACAGGACCGCGTCCAGGCAGGGTTTGAATGTCTCCAGGGAAGGAGACTCCACAGCCTCTCTGGGCAGCCTGGGCCGCTGCTCTGGCACCCGCACAGGAAAGACATTTTTCCTCATATTTAAGTGGAACTTCCTGTGTTCCAGCTTGTGCCCGTTGCCCCTTGTCCTGTCATCGGGCACCACTGAGAAGAGTCCAGTCCCATCCTCCTGACACACGCCCTTCAGATACTTATAAACATTGATAAGATCCCCCCCTCAGTCTTCTCTTCTCCAGGCTCAAAGGGATAAAGGAGGGATGGTGAAGCTACAGGTTGAGGTGATGGGTCTGGAGGGGAATAAGAGTAACCTACCCAGTGTAACATATCAGAAAAGATAAAATGAGAAAGACTGGGTAAGACAGAAGGAAAAACTATTTTTGTGGATTAAGTATTAAAATGAGATCAGCATTCAGCCACAGCCTCACTTTTGGGATAATCTTTAATTTGGCTCTCTCTTTGCCCTGCTAACCTAAACTAAATCTGTCTGCAATTGTCTGTATAATACTTCCCAAAATCTTAATTTTTCTCTACTGATAATAGCAAAATTCTGCTTGTGCCTTATTTTAGCTTCACAACCTGTACATTTACTGCTCTCAAGTCCAAAATATTGCTGCCAAATTAATTTTTCTCATTACTTTATTGGTTGCAGAGTTGGTTGGAGAAAAAATTAAAAGGGGAAGGAAGCTATTCATCAACAAAGTCAGGTTGCTACAAACCTCCATGAATTCTTTTCTTTCCCAGCCATCTTGCATCATGAAAATCCATAGGTCCTTTGAATGATAGCAGATGGGATCTGGCCAGATTCAAATCCAGGAAGATCATGGGAACCTTGTCGTATAAGGAAAATGGATTTCAGTTGCAAAGTGGCACCTAACCAATATTCTCAAGTCTTTGGTGGCCATGAAATCACTGAAGTCGTTAATATTTCATAAATAATCCGAATTCAAAAGAACTCAATAGTCACTTCTCACAGATTTAGATCTTTCCTAATGACAATGTTCTGCTGAAACAACTCACAGAAAATGTAAGACTAAGTCATCTATTCTCCTCTTTAAGACATGGGACTAAGAACTCAGCAGATCTGAGTCTTGGTTTCCATTTCTGCCACTGACAAACTGTGAATGTTCAGAATCGTCACCTCACATCTCTGAACCTCTTTTCAATTGTTATCAGTCTGTCTTCTCTGTAAGACTGAAAACTCTCTGCAGCAGTGATCTACTGAAAATTCCTTATGTATGTAGACAATGATCTCTAGTGGGCACTTATGTGTAACATAGTGAACTAATAAAAAGTGCTCCTCAGCTATCTTGTTTCTGAGAGCTCGAGTACTCATTTTCAGCCCCAATTTCCCTGAGAACCTTGATTTAAAGGGGATGGAGTAATTAATTACTTAGTCACATGTAGATGTTCTACATCCAAACAATGACATCTGGGTGCACTTTTCTGAGCTGCCCTCTATCAACACCATTGTAAACAATATTCTGTGCAAGTTAAACCAATTGTCTTCAGATTAATCCTGTTTGGGTTATGTTTCACTGAGAAATCTTTTCTTCCAAAGAAAAGGTATTACTGCAGTTGCAAATACCAAACTGGAGAAAACAGGCACTTTGAATTAAGTCAATAGTGAAATGATTAATTTTTTCCTAAGGATAAAATCCATCAAATGTGTTGTTTTCTCCTAGTAATTAATTTAATTATTATTGTAAAATGTTTAGTCAGATTTATGAACATGTGTACTTTACCAGGAGGTTTAATGTTTTAAGAGTTACTTTCTGGAGGTTATTGTAAATATACAGTCAATAACATTCATGCCCATATAAACAATATTGATTTCAGCCTCTCACTGTGGTAAACTATTCTAAAACCCCCTTTTTTTTTGTAGTAACATAATAACTCTTAAGACTTTCATAAAAGCAAATAGAAGCAAAACATAACTCTACTTAAAAAATCAGTGCCTTTGCATATACTTAGCAGTCTGGAGCATAATGTTTGGGTATTGTGAGAGGAATAATCACTGGGGAAGGAAAGGAACTATGTAATTTAAAGGATAAGACTGGAATAGGGATCACATATCTTTTGTAAACCTACTTATTTTGATCCTGCAGTGCCTCTGTGATTCCTTCACAGTCAGAGCTGTAGTAGAGGGTGAAAGACACAACACACAATTAATTGTCTGTTATCTCTTGTAGGATTATCTAGATTGCAGGCAGTTACTTACAGATGTCACGGTGCAGAGACATCAGAACGGGATAATTAATGGTGTTACCACCTTGATGACTATGGTTATCATGACTAAGTTTATGGATAGTTTGGGGGGATTTGCAAAGCAGTGTGAAGAATTAAATTTATCAGATGCATCATCTAGGATAAAAAATCAAAATTTTTCTTTTAGCACACCTTATATCTAATCCTTGCCTTGTTGATAGGCAGGAAACCAAGCCCATCAGAACAATTAAATGTCAGCAACAGAAGACATCTCCCACCTTAGATTTTTCTCCCCAACATGGAGAAGCAAACTGGGAGGAAGCCCTTCCAACGCAGCACCAAGTCCCTTTCTCAGAACATGTAGAATCATCCTTTGGTGGACCAACCCTTCAGACCATAAAGCTCCCAACAAAATGGGGTGTGGATAAGCCAGACCTGTTATAGGTTGTAGCCAGGCTAGAGATCAGATGAAAGGCTGATGTGTTTTTCCAAGCACAAGGTAGGAGTGACAGAAACCTGGATATCCATACTACCTTGCAAGACATCAGGGATTTTTTTTTCTTGTGCCCTATGGTAGTTACACACTCCTGCAAAGTAAGGCTAATTCATCTACCTCCATCTCTGATGTGAAAGTTCAAACAGAGACTAAAGGCCAGAACTTGACATGTCAGAACTGAAGTCCAGAACCTCTGCCCTAAATGTGTGTGGGCAGTGGGTCAGGGGAGGGGGAGGCTGGAAGTTCTTGAAAGATTCTGAGCCAAGTGTAGGCAAGTTACTTTATTAAGAAGCTTTATTTATAGCTGTCTCCTGTATAGCTCAGAAGGCAAGGATGGGGGACATGTTTTCCTAGAGACAACAACCCATGTCTGCATAATATTCTTTTGACTACTGGTAACTTTAAGATTAAGAATAGAGTTAGAGATGGGAAACTAAGGGCTTGCATCTCTTACTGGTCACTTATGAAGTGTCAGCATAAGTCCAGCTCATGGCAACTAAAAATATTTTGCATTGATTCTATAGTCACCTGTAAGTGGTGAAAAAATATAAAGAAGAACTTACCTGCCAACATGTTCTGGGCTGGTTTTGTTTTTCTTGGATACTGTGCAGCCCACCGGACTAGACTGTAGATTGATTTCTGCTGAGGTCCATAATTTATATGAGGTTTTTCAATAGGTATTGGACACCTGTCTGTGGTTAATGGTAGAGTTAAAGCTTATAAGAAAAGGAATTGGGTTGCTGATTTTAGGCCTGGATCTGATATTTCCAGCAGAGAACAGAGTGAGCTTTGTTTCCTGAAAGTGCTGGCCTTGCAAAAGTAGTTATAGCTGGAGCTTTTAAAGGTCAGTATTTGAGAAAGACTTTGAAGAAGAAATATTGAAGGGTTGAATCTATTGCATTTAGGATATGCGTTAAAAATAGCTGTATCCAACCAAAAAATAAACCTGGAATAAGGACTAGTCTCACCTAAAATGTACAGCTTTTTCTTAAGGTTTGGAAACAAAGATTGAAGATGAGTGTATTTGCATTAGTTGAAACTAATTTCATGGGTCTTGATGACTTCTTTTAGCTAAGGCCTCTCATTTCAACATGGTTTATTCTGCAAGTATTAGTTATCTGGTTGTTCTTAGCTTGTTACAGTCCTTTCTGTAGGGTTATAATTAAAAGGTTTAGAAATAGAAGAGATGAGAAAACAACACTATTTCTAGATTCTTTATTGACCATTCGTACAAACTGAGGTTGGTCTCTGTTGTCAATAGTGGCTTATCTGCCACCTTTCTGCAAATGTTGACCTATGGGGAAGATTTTCCTGTATCCAGAGCCACATTAGGTGTAGGATTTCAAAATAAGACTCCACTGATCATGGACAGTGCTAGAGAGATTACTCGTCTCTGCTGAAGTTTATTGATATATTTGAATCCTGGCTTTTAAATTACATTTAATAAGGACTGGTTTTAGTGTGAAATTATGGATTCCTCGAGATAGAGTCTAGAGCCCTGCCATCATATATGCTAGGTCTTGCTTCCCCCCTTCACTTCTGTTCCTGTCTCCCATCCCTTTACCATTCTGCTCCTCATGCAGGCTTTCCCTCTTCCAACCCTTACCACTATTTTCTTTGTTAACTATAAATAGTGCCCCTATACTACAGGATCCATTTAAAGAAGGACATCTGTGCACTCTGTACATTTGACTAAAGTAACTTTTTCTTACTCTCTTAAAATTCAGGGGGAAGGAGAAGAGTTTTTTCTTGCTCAAGGCACAATTACCACAAAAAATGCTGAATGCTTTATTTATTGCCATTATTTTCTCCAAAACAAATAATCTATCTCAGTCTAATTAAATTACTTAAAACTCATGGGCAAAGAATGTCTATTCCTATGTTACTAAGCAGCAGGTACATCAAGTGCCAACACTGTTTGCTGACCCATGCAACTGACCCTCTTGCATCTTTCTACATCTTAGGTGAGAGATCACATATATATTCAGTCCAGGGATGTAGCTGTTCCCAAGCTCTATCTACCATGCAAGATGCAGAGAAGTATCCTTTAGCCTGCAGCCAAGGCTGTACAGCTTACCGGTCTTAGAGGTCTTATTTGTTGGTATGTTCTTTACACTGAGTACAGCCTCACCTCCATGTGATTTGTCATGCTAACCGTGTCCCCTGAGTATAGGATAGATTAATATTTCTTTCACTATGTTGTCGGTGCCTGCCCACATAGAGACAACACCATTACGTAATAGATCAGAAATCTAATATGCTGAGGTCCAGCAGATTTTGAAACAGTCTAATGCTGGAGATGTTGCTTCACTGAAGTTTTAATCTACAGTTATATGATGAGTGGAGAAATTGGTATGGTGGTAAAGCCTCATAACCAACAGGCAAACATTCCTCTGCTTGAAAGTTGAGTTTAGAATTAACACGGGGAACCTCTCAATATTTTGAGCTAATTGCAGTGACCTGATTGTTAAAAAAAACAGATCAATGAAATCTACAGCTGTGCAGAATTTGCTGCAATAGTCTTCACACAAATTTTTTGAAAGTGTCTTCTGAAATCACAGTGCCTCCTCTCTGTCTGAAACCTGGATCATGCTCAGTATACCCTCAAAGACTATGTAAATGAGGCCATGCAAAACTACCAGCATGTTGTTTACATTGCAGTAGCTGCTACTGTTCTTTTGTAAGCCACAGCAGGAATTTCTCCTATTTCGAGGGATATTTAAATTCCTTGATCCATTTTCCGTATCTCCAAGATAAAGAACGATGCAAAGAAAAAGCCCAAAAAACAAACCAATCCTACTAATCACAGTGGAGACTAGGAGACAAAAAGAAACTGATAGGTTCTCAGAGTAAAAATAATCTGACATTGTCCCATATAGGTTGTTACAAAATTCTGACTTTAATCACGTCTCACACCATTGTATTTCAGCTGGATTCAAAGAAAAGCATCTTGTGGAGGAACTGAAGGTGGTATGTCTCAAACTCATTTCCACTGAAGAACAGAAACGTTGATATACTCTGCTGCAGCATGAGTGTATATCCTGAATTTATATTTGGACCTATGACAGAGGATATTTTGTGCATCTAGTCACATGCCGTGATAAGGTTTTGTATGTGCAAAGAGCACTCATGATATGTGGCATCCTTATAGAATCATAGAATCACAGAATCATAGAATGGTTTGGGTTGGAAGGGACCTTTAGAGGTCATCTAGTCCAACCCCCCTGCAGTGAGCAGGGACATCTTCAACTAGACCGGGTCACTCAGAGACCCATCCAGCCTGACCTTGAATGTTTCTAGGGATAAGGTGCTAAATATTCATAATTTCAAAATAAAGACATGCAAAGATAGCTTCAAAAATCACTTTCTATTTTTGAAATTCTTAAATGTGCATTCCTGAATATTATCCCATTAACTGAATATTTTCCAATTTACAATGAACAGGCAGCTGCACTGTCTCATCTCAAGAGTTCATCAACAGTGCCCATAATGGATGACTGTCTCCATGGCGCAATGTGTAGAGAAGTGCTTGTGGAATGGGCTGCGGGATTCCCTTACTTCTCTCTCCTGTGGCAAGAGACAATCCTGCACACATGTACGTTGAGTTTTCCAGGCTACAGTCCTTTTTTCTGCTTCACCAAAATCTGTTGAGACTCTGGCTGTGCTTTTCCTCTTAACTTTCATCCAAAGGTTAAACATCTCTGGCCCTCCTCAGCCCACCCCTCCTGGCTTTACTCAAGCCAGACATCCATTGCTCAAAGAAAAGGTAGACTGAGGAGATGATCCAGACATATGATAAATTTCTGTTCCTGTATCTTCCCATGTTGCCAGGCAGAACATGTCCAGGGAGCTTCCACTGGCTCCTTGGGTGCCTTCAGAGAGGAGGAGATGGTGTCAGGGCATCCCATTCTTTCTTCCCCCATAACCGTTTTGGGTTTTTTTTTTCCACACTTTTGACCTGATGACCTTCACCACCGTCATTCACTGCTCCTCAGAATTATTTTGTTCTTCTCAGATTCTTTTCTGTAGCCCCTTCCTTTTGATTTTGTTAGGGAGGAGGTAATGCCTTTCCAGAAGAAGATAACTAGAAGGAGCAATGACCTTAAATGAATGTCTAGAGATCGGTAAGAAAACAGCATGTGTATCTGATTGCTCCTCTGTTACTGTCTCATCTTCCAACTATTTTCAGCTCAGGGGAGTTTCTGAACTGGATGTCATTCTGCATATTTTATAATCTTTCAAGAATTTCATTTCCATGTGCTTGTCTAGTCAGCTCCTAAACCAAAGTAAATTTTGGCTGTACACAACATTCTTTCACAGGGAGGTCCACAGTGTTAGCACATGTTCTGTGTAAAACCACTGCTTTTTTGTTTGAAAATAACTTCTAATATCATCATTTGGCTATCCATAGTACTTGTCTTTAAAGACAGTGATAAATAATTGAGTCATGTCTACCCTCTTCATGGCACTCATATCTCCTCTGCAGTCTTCTTTGAGAACTAAGAAACCCTCACCTACTCAGCTGCTACCTCTAGAAAAGACTTCTATAT
>VZTV01096105.1:1757-20991 GCA_013400875.1 Anhinga rufa | reverse complement strand
TTTTTTTTTTTAATATATTAGTAACCCAAGGCCCCATATTGCTCAGCTGAAATCTGCTGAACATTAATCACCAGATTCCATGTTTTATGGCTGAAATAAATCTGATTAGAAAACAGAAAAGATATCAGTAAACTAATGGCATGATTCACCATACCCTCAGTGACTGGAATAGGTTGCTTATAGGAGTCAAGTTTTGTTTTCAAGTAGAAATATTTATTGCACAGCTGACTGGGGTGCGTCTGTCCACTAAAATGGATCCTGGCTATTAATCAGCAGATATCTCCTCCCTCTCTCTGCGTCTCGGGGTGTGTGTGTGTTAAGATGACAAGACACTTGATCTAGAAGAGCTCTAAGGATATACAAGGGGCAAGATGTTCTTAGATTTTGACTGCAACAAAAATTGCATTTTCTCTTCCTTTTTAGGGCTGGGCCTCACACAGTATGGTTTGGTGGTGGCAGAGCTGCATTGCGCCGACCATCACAGGAATGTTGTCCTAACCAATAGGTACTGTATCCAGGTATATCTACATAAGAGTTGTCATTAGGATCAGGAATTTTGAAGCAAAATCATCTCCGCTTATGGCAATTTGGTTTGCATCGTGGAGTGGTGCTGCAGCACCTGAACTGGATGGCTTCTGGAGGACTTAAGACAAGATGATGTGCTCCAGCTCACCTAAACACACGGGCCACTACTGCTCACTCAGTAGCAGGACTGATCCCCCCGAGAACATTTAGTATGGACACCCGCTTCTCAGATCTGCTTGCTAAAGCTAAGGCAGATGCAGCCACTAACTGTGCCCTGCCCACAAATACGCTCATGCAGCAATAACCAGTCGCCAGCTCATGGTGATCTGGTTTGCCTTCCTAGAGAGACGTTATTCCTGTCAATGCCAAACAAGAAGAGACACATAATTTTAGGGGCTTTTCACCATTTATCTTCCCATCGCCTCTCTCCTCCCAGCAGGTGTACACTTGATACAGTGACTTTTCTTCAGGGAAAGAACCCGATTTCGTAGCAGACAGGAATGCTGACCCACTTGCCTTCTGCTGCAAGCATCCATCAAACCCAGCCTCGGTGTCCCCTGGAGTCTTAATTTTCCTCTTGACAGCAAAGACAAATGACTCCCCCAGGGCTGTTTGCTCATGTCTACTCAAGGTTTCCATGACTTTTCTTGAAGATGACCTGTTTTTTAAACACACAATGAGTTTTCTTTCCTCTGCCGCCTACCAGCGTGAAGGCAGAGATAGATTTGTTTTAGATTTGGTGCCAATCTCAGACACATCCTCCCTCTCTGCTCTCTGCTTTAAGCTTCTTCTTGTTCCTAGATGTTGCCAGCTCTGATACTTTTCCCCCATTTCGGCTTGTCCTGCACAGATATGGTGACATTTTATTTGAGGTGGAACAACAAAAAGAAAATATATTTTCCAGTATTTTTCCAACCCACCACAAGTTTTTTCCAATTCACCATGAAAACTACTTTATTTTTTTCGTGTCCTGTTCTTTCCTCTACAAGGCTTCCCCACACCACGCCACCAGCTCCCAAATGGTGGGATTGTTCCCTGTAGGAAAATTCCCATTTCTCTAGGATTATTCTACTCTTTCTGACAACCATTGATACTCTGGGAGTCCGCAACTCGAGAGGCTGGGAGCTGCTGTTCGAATCACCAGCCCGAAGGAAAGGAGTCGTTCCTGTGTTGTTTAGGATGATGGTTTCACAGTTCATCTCCCTCACATTAATTGCTTTTAGGTTTTTAATAGATTTTAAGATTTTTGTTTGTTTGTTTCCTCATTTATAAGGGAGTCCTGGGAACCACAGCCACATTTGTAAATATGTGTCCCAAAGACAATTTCTTTCCCAGTAAGGTCACCTGGGAGCAGAGTAAAGCAATGGCCACCCACCTGCCAGACCCTCACCCGCTCACAGGTAGTCTATACTCTGCGAAACAGTGCCTTGAAAACAGTTCTCCTTCTCTCCAGCCACACTGAATGGACCTGAACTCCGAGTGCCACAGCCTGCTGCGACCTGGGAAGGCAGGCAGGCAACACAAGGGAACAGGAGCTGGGTTTGTTACTGAAATCTGCACGATGGAGCATGCAGAGAAATAGGGACAAAGCAACCTCAGTTCCCCAGTTTTCTAATTCTGGAGGGCTTGTCTTTGCAATATAGCTTTTTAATGTCATCCTTGGCAAAAATGTCCTTCTTTTTATTTCCCTCCTCCCAGAAAACACAAAACCACCCTACAGTGTCATATGCCGAGTAGCCTGGTCTTGCACCGGGAAATACCAAACACCCTTATTTGTAAGGAACGCTGTCAGCCCTGGCTATGATTAAACCCCCATAAAAATGAAGAGACTCTCGAGCCAGATTCATCCGAGTGTTGAAAGGGTGAAGAATGTGGTTGCCACTTTCCAGTTTCCTTTGGCACAAGGAATTTCCGATCAGCCAGGACAACCCGAGGATGGGAAACGGCACCGGACCACCTGCGTGCTGGCTGCGCTCAGCGGCCGGCGAGTCCCTCCAAGCACCAGCGTTTCCAAACACAGCGGAGCAGCCCTGAGGTTACACAAAGTCTTTTTGATCCCACCTCAGTGACCTCCGGGCTGCAAATGCTGCTGTGGGACCTTCTTCTGCACTGAAATGAGGTCCTTGTTCACATGAAAACCATGCGGTCCAGGCACCCTACAACACAAACCCTCCTTGTCCGTTGAATGCAATGATCACATACTGGATAGCTATGAGTTACTGTGCAAAGGGAAAAGGCCTCTCTCAAACCCACTGCTTTGTCCTTTTTCCATTTGTGTATGCGGCTGCTTAATATATATCGAATAATTTAAATAATCCACATGCCATAACATGCCCCCAAATGTTTAATTGAGTGTCCCCAAATTTGTTTTGCATGTTTATTCTTCCATTCGTTAGGAACGTAAATGTTCTTTGACTTCTCCCTGTGCCTTTCAGCATTATTTTATGGAAATTCCAATTTCCTGCCCTGAAAGAAACCCTGATGATAATGAGAGGCTTGAAGCTTTTCAAACAAAAAAAGCAGTTTGAGTCAATTCTGCATTTTGTTCTTAATCAAAACTAGTTGTGTGCATTTGCATCAACAATGAGCTCAGCACACAATGCTCCATATGGGCTTGGCTGCTGGCATTCAGCGAATGGCAGGAGCCACTGAAAAAGCTCCCTGGTTTTCAAAGATTGAGGGATGACCTTGCAAAAGTGTCATTTGTCACTGCCTTGTCCAGAATTGCTAGAAAAATCCCTGGAAACATGCTATGGAATCACAGAGCCAAACTCTTGCATTGCCAAAGCAGTGCAGCAGCACTTACCTACAGAGAGACAGCGAGAAATACGAAACTGGAAGCTTTTAATGGAGCCCAAAACATTCTTTTTCTCGATGCTTTGTCGGTCTTCCACTTCAGATGTTACTCATTTTTCAGGCACACTGTTTCAACTCAGTTTATACCGAGGCTACAATAAGTATGAACGCAAACAAGTTACGGTCCATTAATCTGGACACCTATTTGCAATTCTAAAGCATCTAAAACACTTGGAAACAGCCCACAAACTTTTACTGTTCCCCAGTTTGGGCCTGATCTTACAGAACCCCCTTCATGCTAATTCCAATCGAGCTACACCCAGGAGGGGGTATCCATGTACGTGCAATTTTAGGAGCAGGCCCCCATTTTTGAGCACGTTAATAGCACCCAGAAGGGCTGCGGCGCACAGACTTTGCAGGTCTGTTCTGCAGAGCATGAACAATTAAGAGAAATAGGGACGGCGGGTCGCACAGGCATCCCTGGATGTGCTGTCGTGAGCGGCTGGACAAGTTGTGCTCAGAAAGGATTTATTTCCACTCATTTTGGTCTTGTGGTTGTGAGAGGCTTGCAAAACCTTTCACCTTCTTTCCCCGGAGTCATATATATTTTATGAGAAATTTAAGAATTACCTCTTATTAAAATGGGGATAGTGTAATTACCAATAAAAAGCAGATGTTATGGCATGACTAATGCTTGAAAACGTGTATGTAGCAAGCAAAACATACCGGCACATCCAGGCTTTTCAGTAAGATAATAAAAGTTGTCTTTGTTGAAACTAACTGGCCAAGTCGCAGAGGTCTGAAGCCGCAGGAAAATCATTACGGAAAATGCTGCAAGGCTCCACGAAAGGGCAGCTTTGCTCCCACCGATCTCAGCAGCAAAAAACTAACTCCAGAAGATTAAAATGAAACCCCCACATCCCTGTTCACCCTACCCGCACCAGGAGGTGTCTGAAAAGGTGTCCTGCTAAAGCACCCCGACTCGCCGTGCTGAGAGCATCCTTCCCCTTCCTACAGGCTGTAATGAGCTGTAATTAGTGAACTCCCTGACACCTCCGGCACCTCTCGGGGGGTCCATAACCCACCTGCAACAGTCAAGATCATTCCCTTGGATCAGTCCCAAGCATTTTGGCAAGGCGTATCTGGAGCAATCCGCGTAGGCTGACTTTTGAAACAGCAAACATCATGTAAATGGAGTTGTTCAGCAGATCTGCTCAAGCGGTCCTGGGGTTCACAGACCTGGTCTGCGCTCGCCAATTCCTCTCCCTTCCTTCCCGGCAAACTGCATTTATTGCTTTTCACCACAAAAGCATCTTTAAAGCAACGTTGGGTTTGCAAAGGAACATTTGCAGCTTGGAAAGAGGGCCTAGCCTTCTGGGTGTCGATATGAATTTGGGGGCATAGGCCTTGGCCGGGGGAGGCTGCGAGGGCAGCGGGAGCTGGAGGTGGGAGCTCAGCACCCAGGGGTGCAGGCGGGCTGGGACGCCTCATGGGCTGGTGCTCACCCCTGCCTTCTCCTGTCTTCAAATCCCAGGTCTTTGACTCTTTCTCTGGCCCAAACCCCATGCCTTGCCCAAAGCCCAGTGATTTGGGTGTGCTGGAGGCAGCAGAGCCCGCCTTATCTTTTCCTTAAGACTCTCCCATACTCAGTCACTATTTCCTTTGCGCATAAATGGCATCTTTCAATTAAAAAAAAAAAAAGTATCTAAATCCTCGGACTATATTCTTGGCCTTGCAGGAGTGTCAGCTCACTGGAGAAACCTCCTGCAATGTGCTGGGGCGCTTTGCAGGCTGGAGGGTTTGGGTTTTTTTTACGTTGGTTTGCACCAGCATTAGCTCTGTCATTTTGTGAAATGAAACTAAGACATATGCATAAGCTGCCTTGACAGCAATTAGTTCTGGCAGAATCTTTGTGGTAATGAATTTCAATGAAGCTGGGGTTTTGGGTGCCTGAACACTTCATTAGCTGCTGGTATATCACACTGATGCAGTTGAGAAATCACATTATAATAAACCACTTCTTACTGCAGGCAGCAACCAGGATAATAAATGGGATGAATAATAATATAGTTCATTCAAAATCGTTCCTGTGCTTTAGAGCTCTGGAATTTCAGTAAATAGATCAAATACTATGCGGGAATGAATCTTATTCTGAATTTCTCTGTTACCTGGGCATTTATGAGCATTTTTAATGTACTGTCAGAGGAGCTGCTCCTCTCTATCACACTTGCCAGTTAAACACTGAAATACATACATGTTGATGCAGTAATGTGAAAAATCATCTGTCATTTGGCAGAAAGTATTTTAAACCTGAATGGAGGAAAATAGATGGTAACTATTTCAGTGTGAAATATCAGGAAGTCTTTGTCTGTTTCTATATATTTACAGGATATATTCTTTTTTTTAAAGTATGGAAATACATGACTTTGAAAATGCCTTAAAAGGCACAACTGAGGCATTGCTGTGCTTTCTTCTACATTTATAAAGCAGAGAGATGCATTATTCTGTCACGGTAAAATGAAATTTATACTTATCACCGTCTTTGCAGATATTAGTATGAAAATGAAAAAATGCATTAATCTGATGCTATTTCTGTTGAAATTTATGGTTTCAAATGTGTCACTTGGGCTGCTGGTTGCTTGGTTGGGAGTCCATCAAACAAGCTTTCCTGCACCAGTGAAGAACAAGGTGGAGGAGCCCGTCCTCTCCGGGCATTGCTGAAACACCCCAACCAGGACCATCACCCCAGCTGGGACCAGCTGGTTTATTAGGACTTATCTCAGTAGTTCGTTCTCTCACTCACAGGGATAAAAGCAACTGATCCTTCCTTAGAGGGAAGCCAGGCCATCTGTGAGCATCCCAGTAAAACCAGATGTCCACAAGACTGTACTGGGGAGGAGGAAGGGCATGGCTCTGCCAGCAGAGAGCTGCGGGGGGGGGTGGGGGGTGTTCCCCCATTTGTGATGCTGCCTTGGAACCCCGTCACCGAGGCAGCAGGGCAGACGTGGGATGATGCTCTCCCCACTGGCTTTCCCTTGGAAGCTTCTTGGGTACTGGTAACTATAAAAATATCCTTTCTCTCACCCTTGTGAACAGATGGGTTGCAGTTATGTTGCCCAAGTGCATAGATTCAGGATAATTTGAATGAGATATTTGTAAGATGTCCTTAAAATGCAAAAAACCTTATAGACAGCTCTTTTGATAGGAAAAATAACATAAGAAAGCCAATGTGGATGGGGAATTAACAGCACAGAAGCAGCACGCAGCTACGGGGTAGACAATTTTTCTAGTAGCAAAAGTATTTGTGTGTATTTATCTGTAATAGTAAGATGAATTTTTACCTTTTTTTTTTTTTCAATGAAATAGTGTCTTATAATAGTGATCTAATAAGTAGGCTTTTCAAATAAAGAGAGGTAAAACTAGAGTCGAATTGAAACATCAAGTCCAAACTCTTTCAAAGACTTGAATTGGCTACACCAGTTTTGGTTGTATGGAAAATTCAAAATGAAAATATTTGGAAAGGAACAGGGCTGTACAGGTTTTTTTTCAGGTTCCACCCAAATTTTAATGTTCTTCCATTTCCAGAATGCTCACAAGTGCCGCTGATCTACCAAGATTTTCAGGAGGCCATAAATCACCCTAAATAGACCAAGCCCGTGGGAGTCCTATTTCGTTGGCTTGGAGTCTGCCAAGGCAGCTCATGAAATCAGATGTAAGTTTAATCTCAAATCAGGTACAAACACTGTCTCTGTGGGCCATGGGTTCGTACAGTGCCAAACAGTAGTCTGTAAAAAATCAGGTAGCAGGGGATGGAGACTGGGTTTTTATTTCTGAAGCCTGGTTATTGCTGCTTTTCATCAACACAGGGAAAACAGGAAATTTCGTATTTTTCCTGAGTGAACTACTGAAAACTGCTTGAGAGTATAGGAGCGAACTTGGTACTTAAATTTAATTGAAAATCCTATACGAGAAACCATTTCAAGACTCACAAAGAAAGAGTTGAAAGAGAATCAGCCAAATCCTTACAACCCTCAATCTTCTGACTAGACTCATCTCTTTGCAGTGGCCGATGTGCCATGCCCTGGGTTGATGGCAGAACTGATTAACATTGGTGATTGGTTTTGCTAATGGTTCTTGCCCATTGATAGCATAATTTTTGTTATATTTGATCAAATACAAATTTCTTTCAGGAGCTTCCAGGAGATCTGGAGACAAGGGATGAAACCACTCCCCCACCATCCAGCCCAGGAGTCTCGGAGCACGTCCCGCTGACCAGGGACAGTCCCGAAGACCTGAATACCCAACTCTCGCTTTGCGATGACCAGTCAGTCCCAGATTACCCAGTGTTTGCTCTTGCCTATCTGCCCTACTACAGAACGTCTTATGTCTTTATCAGCCCATCTTCCCTTGCTGCATCGCACATCAGCACAGAAACAGAAGAAAGCTTCAATGATGGCAAGGTTAACACTAAGCAGGATGAGGAAGTGAGTTATTCAGCTGTTTCCACAGGCTATTTTCCATATTACAGAACATATGAAGAGCTTCTTGGCCAGCCACTCACATACGGATTAAACGCAGAGGGAAAAAAGCCTGACAACGATGGGCAAGATGAAAGTGAAGGTGGATGTGCAGAGGATGTTGGCGATGCTGAGAAAGTAAGCTGCAAGGGTAATTGCTAAATTGCTCCCCAAGATTGCACAGAATCAGGGAATGCTCTGTTTGCCACCGACCCCGCCAACCTCGGTGCCTCCCGCTTGCCCCGGGGCCTCGCTGGCCTTTCTGACAGCACCAGTGTTGTAGCTGAATTGGATGTGGAGACGTGCTTTGCCCGAATATTGCTATTGCACTTTCCTTTAGTCGAGGTCACGCACAGAGAAATGCAGAATTTGTGCAGGCAGTGCCTTTGCATGAACACATACTTTCAGGACAGGAAAAAACATAATCAGGGAAAAAAAACCACCAAAATAAGCCAAAGGTGAGAGTGGGAGTCCTTGCAGCTGCCTTTAGGTGTGTGTGGTGGGGATGTCCCCCTGTCTGAGCGAGGCACCTCGGCTCCCTCTATCACAGGAGCTGCCTCTTAGGAGTGCTTGTCACCCGGCACAGACTGTTTCAAAGTCTCTGTGGTTAAATTAGGTTAAATTATGTGAGGTGAAACTCAACTTTAATGTTTCTGAAAGGGGTAGGAAGGGAGGAAGAGAGGTGGGCACATCTCACACCATACTGGTCCCCAAAATTAGGCCCTTAAGAACACAATATTGAATTGTGTTCATGCGGGAGTAGAGCTATCGGCAAGGAGGAGATACCTGAGGCAGCCCTGGCAAGGTCCCTATCCCTTGAAAGAACCCCGTGGACCCTGGACTCCTGCTGTGTGGGGACACTGTTGGCTCTGGATGAGATCTGTCCCGTTGCTGCGTGGGACTGCTGTGTCCCCAAAGGCAGTGCCGTTTCCAGTGTGTCACCCCTGCTCTTTCATGCATTTGAGACCTTAGCTTTCGGCCCTGTACATGTTTCTTTCAGACCACCCCAAGTTTGGAGTCGGACAAGAGGCCATTCTCTTCTATGACCGATGAAGAGCCAACAGCCCACCAGCTCCCAAGAGACAGCACCTGCGAACCCTGCCCATCAACAATCTCCTTCCCCAGCAGGCCAAGTCTGAATCAGCCCTTTCCCTCCGGTGGGTACTTCCCTTACTACAGGACAGAGGGAGAGCTCTGTACTGGTCCAGCTCTAGGTGGCAGGTTCTTCACCACAACAGAAAGTTTGGAGAACAAAGAGGAAGGACAAGGGGGAGAGATGGGTATTTGGAGTCTCAGCGCCAGCTGCGAGGTGTGCTGAGAACAGAGCAGCGGGTTTGTCTTTGTCAGCAAAAGACTGAGTCAACGCAGGCGTGAATGAGAAGCTCTTGAAAACTACAACAACATGAAAATCGGCGTGAATATGGAGTAAAAATCTTCCTCCCCTCAAACAAAACAAGTGATAACCTGGACTGTGCAATGACAGCAGAAAGCAGCAGAGAGGGAAATGCCTGATTTGGGGGAATCCAGATAAACTTGCTCTAGAAAACAACCCGAAGGGGGAGGATGAGGAAGAGAACTGTGTTCTTCTGTAGCTAATTCTAAGGGTAGATGCTCACGTGAGTGATATGCAGCTATGGGGGGAAAAAAAAAAGGATTATTTAAATCTAAGCTGCTTGGAGGCATTAAGGAGAGACATAATTTCCAGTAGGGATTGGGAAATACATTTCTTCTCCCCTCCACTACAATCCTTCCATTGTATTAATGGCATCTGTTAGACCTGGTTACTGTGCAAACAGTCATACACAGGAGAAAAAACCCACAGTTTTATTTAAATTCTTTGTCAATAAAATTTTTTTAACACTTTTCCATTATGTCTGTCTTCATTTCACTTGCACAGTCAGTAATGAAAATACTCCTGATTACTTTAATATGTGCAACTATGAGCTTCTATAAAACATCAGTTTTGACTCCAGAAAACTGAGCAACAGCATCCAGGAACAACTCGGCTTGGGTGAACCTAGACTGATTTACACCAGACGAGGATCTGACCAAAAAAAAGGTCAGCTCGGTGTTTTCTTTGTGATTGTGAAATCTTGCAACATACTCTCCTTGCTGCCAACTATGTCACCTCTTTGAGACACCACACAAGTTGATGAAGCATGGCTCCTTCCCATTGCTGCTATGTGCGTAGACACTTTCTGTTCAAAACAGATGTGTTTACTCCAATCGTTTGGTTAATCTTTGAGTGCTCCTGTAATGATTACACATTGGTATCAATAGCCTCCAGTAGCTGTCTTCAGAGCGCAGCCTGCAGCTAAATGTACCTATTGTGTTACCTACTTTCTCCTAGGGATCAAAGAAGCAAAACACATCATATTTACCTATTTCACATCCCCAGAGTTAGACCAATTTTCCCTGTGGGTAAGCGTGACACTGAGACCAGGAAGGCTACAGCCTTGTGAGGTACATGATGATTTGGATGATAATTTTTGCCCAAGCTGCACTTAAATGTTTTTGACAGGCAGGGAATGGTTTTTGGCTGGATTCTGGGACCCAGCAAAGGACAGGAGCTTCAACCCTGGTCTTCCTCCTAAGATTGCCTCATCCTGAGCAGTCCCGTGTACCACCCCGAAGCCTGTGTCCCGCAGCGGACAAGAGCTTGGTGCTGTTTCAGGAAACCTGGGGTCAGCCAAACTGGTGAAAATTCATCCCAATACCCACACACAGCTGCCCTGGCTGGAAATGGGAACCTGACTGGAGCAGCCGGCGGTGCCTTCCCATCCCACGGACACCTCAGTGTCATTCTGCCACCTCCCCACTGAAAAACAAGACAAATCAGACTCCAGTTGAATCAAGTTAGGCTGTATGAAATAGCTTCTGGTTTTAAGCATGAAGGTCTATGTCTTGGGTACGTTGAATGCAAGCCATGCAAAATATAGTGGGATTATCTGAACTCAAGGGATTGGGCAGAGGAGGGAGGGAATTCTGACTGAAAATCAGATGTTTTGTTCTGAGAATATTAAATTCAGCATTTCCATAAATTCAGCATATTAAAATAGTTTAAACTACATAGTATCGAATCCACAAATCTGTCTGACTTCCACTAGATAAAAATTAGCTGTTTTCTATTGGCTGTACTTGACAATTTATGGGAACAACGAACATCAGAAATCAAGGATTTGGGCGATGAGAATATTACAAGCTTTACTCTTATGGATCAGAAAAGCCTAATTTTAATCAAAAGCTGGCAAATATCACATCATATGCTGCCATCTGGAAACTGGAGCTGAACAAAACCCATGATTTTAATATATTTTCCATACAGTCTTGCTCAGAGGTAAAAAGGAAAGGATGGAGGGCAGAGTTGGAAGCTTCTGTGTTTCTCTCGAAGGCTTACGCTGCTTTATTACTTTTCCACATAGTTAACATCCCGTACACAGACAGCACATGATTTTTCTCAAACCACTCCGTGGATCAGATTGCTACCTTAGAGAGGACATCACGTACCTTTACCCCAAGAAAGGTCCTGGTCAGCTGGAAATAACAAACAGTTCAGTTCAGTCTCATGTACTGATAATGTATTTCCTTTCATCTCTCTATTTGAAAAATTCATAATTATTGCTCTAAACCCTCAGTACTTCAATACTAGTGGTCCTCCGGAGTTTGAAAAACAATCTGCCATTACTTTGATGCATGCTGTGTAGTCTTCATTGATCCCATTTAAGCTTTTAATCTCATGAATTCACAAACTTAATTCATAAAACAAATCAAACAAACCACAGCAAAATATGCCCTTTAATAACAAAAGTGGTGATGACCATCACTGTCTCTGGGGACTTCTTATAACGCAGGTTCTTCTTTCTCAAGAGCTGATGTTAGATTTCATTTGGAAAGGCGGGGGAAAGGACTTAGTCACAATATTTGTTAATCTGCGTGCCCCTAGGGAAAAGCCTACTTCAAGGTCAGTAAAAAAGTTCACACGGACATCGCAGGGCAGGGAATTTGTCTCAGAAATCAGGTATGAGAGGCCTTCTTTAGTAAAGTACTCCAGACCTTAAGATCTAGACCCAAATCATCCTAAAATCCATAAGAAAATTCCCTCAGCCTCAGCGAGGCTGGGCTTGGGCCTCCAGCCTCGCCACCTGGTGCAGAGCAGCAGGCTGAAATGCTCCCTCTCTGTAAACCTGAACTCCACCAACTGCTGTTTTAGGGAGAAAATTTGCTCACCACCATTTAACTGTGTCGGTGCGCGTCCTGCCCGAAGGACCGGGATTAGCTAAGCTCTCCTTCCTCTCCCAAATCCTGATTACGTCGTCGTATACGACTTAATAACTTTACTTTGAACTACGTTAGAAACGAAGCTTTTGGCAAGTAGCACTTATCACAGAGGAGCAGAACCCAGCATTAAACAAAGAAGCTTAAACAGGTCCCTTCCCAACAACGTGACAGGGAGGAATGGAAGCGATTCATTAATATGGAACAACTTGGCTTCCATTCAGAACCGTATTTATGGCATGCGATTAGAGAACACCTTGAATATACACCTCCCATGCAAACACCATCACCCGCACACCACTGGGTAACCCACCGACGGGGGAACCGTAGAGCCCTCCTGCTGAGACAGTCTAACCCAGGCTTCTTTGTTTTGCCAGTGCAATTTAGGAACCAGAGCAGGCATCAGGAACTGTGTTTTGCAGAACAGGGAGAGGCTGAAGGTAGTGCCTGCGGACTGCGCTGAATGCTAATCGTCAGCGAGAATAAATGGAAATACAAAGGAATGAGGAAGTGAGGGATGCAAGCTCCAGTGGTCCACGTGGAAGCTGGTGCATCAGGAGGCAAAGCAGCTGCGCTCCCCATCGCACCTGGACCCTCGAACAGATTTGCTTAGTCTACCCTGACAGATGGAGGTATATCTCTGTCTATCTAGATCTATATCTTAATTCTCTCCAGAACAAATGTGTGTGTAATCCAGGTGAAGTCTCTGCCCAGAGCAACTGTTTCCCAAAACACGAAGAGAAAACCTGGGCTGGGATGACGGCGCAGGCTGGACCTGTCTATAGTCCTTTCTTGGTTAACGATACAGGTGGGAATGGATGACGAAAGAGCAAATAGCCCACTGACCTACCTAATCCCCCATAAATCTAGCTGTCCCAACCCAGCGCTACCAGTTCTCATTAACTCCCTCCAGGCTCCCAGGCTGCTGGGGCACTTTCGCCTTTCCCAGGGATGCAAGCTGATGGGATTTGCAGGTGTGGGTAAGGCAGAAATGCTAGCACCTGATCCAAGTTATGTAGCCTTTATTTTGACTTCTGCAGCAATCATTAGGGTCTCACACGTGGAAAAATGCATGTGCTATGCATTTTAGTTAGCAGTCTTTTATCGAGGCTGGTGTCCTTGGGCTAGTTTCTGCTACTGGTAAAAATAAATGGAGAAACCAATTCCCCAGGACAGCCATACAACAGAATCACCTGAGTTGTGGGACTCCTCCAAGGTAATGTATGAAACTTATACACTGTGCAGGCAAAGGACTGTGTTTCTGCTTTTCTGAACACCTACCTCCTGTGCCTGGTGTTGTTGAGCAACAGCTATTGCACGGGCCACAGCAACCTGCATGATGATTGCCTGCAGTGTGGGGGGAAACTGGGGCACCTTCTCATGCTGTTAGCTGAGAAAAAAATCATGCCAAAGACTAGAGGTGGCACAAAACTGCTTCTGTTGCAACTGCACCAAGGCGCAAGCACACTCCGTGATGGCTAGTACTGAGCAAAACTATAAAATGCAAGCGGCTAAAATGGAACTTCTTGCTGGAGCAAGATCTGAAGGCAACTGGCAACACACGCAGTGCAAAGGGAGTGTGGCAGAGAGAGGAGTTAAGCTTGCCTGGCTGAACAGAGGGCTGTGAAAATAGACACCCGCTTGGCTGGGGAGCGAAGGTCAGCACGGAGGACGCAGTGGCCTCTCCTGCCCATTCGAAGGTTCTGCAGTGGCTGAGGCATCAAAACCACCACCACGATATAAACCTGAACAGTGGGGGTCTGACAGCTGCAGAGTGTTTGAACAACGTGTCAGATGGGAAAGTTTGTGAAATCTTCTATATCCCACCGGAGCCTGGGAGTCGCAGCTTTTCCTGCTTTCTCTGACTGTACTTTCCCTAGACAGCAGAGTTACCGTCAGCGTGCGGGGTGAGCACGGGTCCCGTCTGCAGAGGGGAAAGCAGAGGGAATCACCCCGGCAAGGCAGAGACAGCGGCTGCAGTGCCGCTTGCTTGAACCAGAGGTCATGCCCCAGGTCCTCCCCTGTCCCACCACATCCTCCTGCGGACCTGACGCACACCCACAGCCACCAAGCTTTGGATTTGCTCCCTCAGTGTGTCTTGTCTTGCAGCCGCGTCCTTCTTGCTTCCTTTGAAGACCTCATTTTCGTACGACATCCTCACGAACGTGCGCGCTCGGTCAAGGTGTCGGTGTCTCACTCCAAGCAGCTGCCCTGTTAGCACCTGATGCAGGATAATAATAATAATGATTAATGAATCTTAATCTTCCTGTCACAATTCCCTTTCATTGATATTTATATCTGGCAGATGTACCCCCAAGGGGGAACTTGAATTGCTAAGTATTAGTCAGCTACGTACAGCTGGTATTTTCTGCAGCAACTTTGAGGACATTCTTCTAAACAGCAGATTATGTGCAATTTTATTTTCAACTCATTCTTAATGCTGTCACGTGTCAGCCTAGAGAAGAATGTTTATTTTAGGCCCCCTCATCTGATAAAGTAAAAAAGCCCCTTAAATACCAACATTTTCAGGAAAAAGGATCCGATGTAAAAGAATGATTACACGCTTAAACAACCGGCATTGTCGCAGAGGTCAAGCTCAGCTATGGCTACACCACTGAGCCTCCTAATTACAACAGGGTGTAATTTAAGGCATCTTTAGCAGCCAGTGATTTTAACTGTGTGCCATTTTCCAGTTAGATGTATGGGTTCAGCTGCTAAAAAAAAAGTCTTGTGCAGCACTTTTGGAAGAATAAACATTCAATTAAATGATCTAGTTGAGTCCTTATAATTGGGCTGAAGTCTGTTTATAACTAATTCATAACACAGCATCATTAGCCAAATGATTAATTGGTAATTACTCTATGAAAACAAATTAATCACTGTGCTTCCCAAACCACAATCCTCTCTCTACACACTGTAGCAAACCATTTGGCTCTGGTCTATGATTGTCTTGATTTATTCCTAGTTATCTATCTAAGTCCTGGCTATTAAATTGGGAGGAATCTCCTCCCGGCTCTCAGCGATGCACTGTCAGCTGCAGCAACAGGCAGCATGAAAAACATTTTCCATTTTTAAAAATATTTTATTACCCTCCCCAGACATGCCTGAAAGCTGGATGGATGGATATGATTTCTTTGATTGTGCTCTCACTTGACAGTAGGAACATGAATCTTCCGATGACGTTCATGTATAAAGACTAAGAAAATCACCAGATGAGGATGTAAAATACAGTCAGCCTTTGTGTCTGAAAGATTCTTCAGCCTGCAAAGACTTCAACCTTAGAGTCAGGCTTTCCAAAATAAGTTGTTAAACCATGTGGGCACAGGAAAAGCACAGGTTATATGTTAAAAAAAAAAACAAAGCTGTGTGCACGGTTGTGAGTTTTCTTCAGGAATTGATGGAAATGCCCCAGCATCTGTGAAAATGTGGCTAACCCTGGCCTTCCCAGCCCAGGGAAACGGTGAGAACACCCGAGTTCACCCATCACCAGCGTCTGCAGCAGCCAGCAACAGGTCTGCTGTGGACAGCAGTGGGCATGGAAGGAGCTTCACAGTCAAAACAGCCTCAAAATAGAAGATTGCAAATGGGAAAATAAATTTTCAAATGGCCATTAAACACCTTTATCTCTGCTTGTTCCCAGAAAGAGGAGGAAACCCAGAAATGCTTTAATAGAAAATGGGCTGGCAGAAAGGGGAGGTGGGCTCTCGGGAAGCGTGCTCGTCACCTGGAGAAGAAAGGAGCCGCACGGCATCAGCAGGTAGCACAAAAAAAAAATAAATTAAAGCCACCACAACTGAGGGTTGGTTTGAATTTTCTGAGAAAACATTGCACAGGGCATGTTTAAATGATCGCGGCAAGCAGACGGGGTGTAAAATCACTCATGGGAGATGGTTGGCTCAGGGGGATCTCAGGACCCAAGTCCAATGGAGGTGCATCCCGCCGGTCCCACGCTGAGCTTGCGGTCCCTGAAAAGCACTGCACTGACTTCAGATACACGGCTGAGATTAACCATCAAGCGCAGCTGGCAGATCACTGCTGTCTGATGGGTAATTTGCCAAATAGCCCCCAATTTACCAAAATGAGATCTACCTGAAGCTCCTTGACAGCGAGTCAGATTTCCAGCATCTCCTTGTTCCAGCTTTTGAGTAAACATCAAGCAAAGCCAATCGCTGTAGCAGCCAGAAAGCGGGTACACAGCCCCTCTCCCGGGCGGTGACACTACGATAGCACTTCACCAGGTAATTTTTACTAAAAAGGAAGCTGACACTGGTAGGTGACACAGAAGACATCAGCTTCTTCATGCTCGAGGTATGATTCATAGCAGCTTTAGTATTTTAACAGAGTAAGTAGCTTCAGCGATGTGCTAGAAATAAGGGTCGAGCCTGTTTTTCAGCTTGGATACCCCAGGGAGCCTGTGCCGATTGCCAGATTGCTTCCTGGATGAGAGCGTGACTCGGCCATCAAACATTTTTTTACCCTTTGTATTCAGCTTTATGTGCCCAAAGCTGCTCCTAATGGGGTGCAGATGTTTCTCAGGCTGAGTTATCACAGAAAATGGACAGGAGAAGGAACTACTGGAAACTCTAGAGGAGCTGAAGGGAAATCATGGCGCTCTTGAATCACCAGCAAGGAAACAGTTGGGTAGAAAAAACATTTTATTTTTTTTAATTTTTTTTTTCCAGCAGTCACTGCTGCTGTCTCACAGGGGAATGAAGGGACAGAAACTAGGATGATGCTTCTTATGGACCATCAAGGAACTCTGAAGTTTAATAAGACATAAAAACCTATACAAGGAAAAGGAGAGGAGACAACCCAGGCAGGGAGCCTGGCTGCAGGTCTGTGCTGGAGGCGAGCTGCAGGGAGCAGCAGCACCTCGGGTGGCTCCAGCGTGGCCCCAGCGTGTGTGTGTGTGTGTGTGCGCTAACAGCACTAGCGCTGCTAATTGCACTAATTGCATTCCCTGTGCCAGTAATGGTCCCAAGTGACTTTGGGGCTCACAGCAAGCAGCCGCAGCACTACCTGCTGCAGCTATTTCCTTCCAGGCTCCCCAGGCCCTTCGCTGCCGGAGCAGCTCTGCTGATGGAGCCGGGATACCTGAGGAGTGACAGGATGAAGTCAAAGCACGTCCAGAGCCGGGATACCTCTGGGACGAAGGGATGAAGTCAAAGCACATCCAGACACGGTGCCTACAGGTGCAGCTTTGAAGTTTGGGTCACAGGGACTAAACCCACCATGCAGCAGCAAGCAGCTATGGGGTAATAAAACAAGCTGAGATTTTCTGTTTGCCTTCATGCACAGCAGTTCTGGACTAGTTTTTTTATATGATTTTTCACTGTTTTTCCACTGAGCAGCAACAGTGGATGGAGTGGGATGATCTTGGGATAATTTGGGAACTGGTCTTCTGATGTTTCCTATAAGGCACTCACTAGGACTATTTTTCTCCCTCTTGTCTTTCTTCTCTGCCTTTTTACAGTCAAAACGCCTGTGGTTTCAGAGGCAGGGCTGACCAGGCTGGGTACCACATGCCCTGTCTGAGGGGTGCTGAGGCTGGAAACAGGAGCTTTCTGCCTCCTCCCCGCACAGCCCCAGCCTGCCCTTGGGAGGATCCTCACTCTCCAGCATCTATTCCTCCCCCATCCTCACGCAGCAGCAGTAACAAAAATTCAATCAGCTTTGAACTGACTCCTCTGACAGCACTCTTCCTGATAGGGATAGGCAGAAAGCCAGAGAAGTGATGCTGGAACTATTATTTAAAAACAAAACAAAACCAGAAAACTTGAACGTAAACATATTCCATATGTAAAAATGTCACAGTCCCATCTCGCAAGGGCACTCGCCACCCTTGGCCCGTTCAGACCAGTCTGTCGGCTGCATCTGCTAGCTGGCACCTGCGTGTACTCACTGAATGGAAAATAATTGCATAGGTGGCGAGCCAAATGCTGAAAATCACAGTCCTCAAGGTGGTCTGCGTCAGAGTGGAGGCATGGGAGAGCTGCAGCCGCCTTCGCTAGAGCAGCAGGATTAGAGAAAACCCAAGAGCAACCAGGAACAAAACCATGGAAGGATTTTTAAGGGAAAAAACCAGCTTTTTAAACCATTGCGTAGTTGATGATGAGCAAGGCATATGCATTTAATGCTGAAATGAAATGGATTTAAAAGCCATCATGAAAAAATGATCTCAGCTGCTGAGTCCTGTGAAAGCTCCTCCAGGATGTCAAACAGCTGGAGAGGGCTCATGGCCCCCACAATCATCTGCCACCTGCATCCATGTCCCCATCCCTGCCCTGTCCCAGTGCCCACCCTGCAAGCACCACAGTAAAACCTCCAGCACGCTCTCAGCCCAGCGGTGGTCTCCTCCAGATTAGGGGAAATCAAAGGAAAGGGCAGAGGCAGAGTTTGGTAGTGGGAGCACAGCCTGGTTTTATCATTACTTAGGGCAAGAAGATGTCTTTGAGAACAGAAAATGAAGGTTTGAATCATACCAAAGGAGTGAAATAATTTTTACTGCGCCCTGAGACGTCATGCTGTAAGAAAGCTCCAGCTGTCAGTCCTGAGGACAGGACCGACACAGCCCAACTGTGCCCAGCCCATTCGCCACGAACAAATGGGGCGTTCTCAGATCGGTAAAACAAATAACAATTGTGTTGTCAATGGTAATGGAGGGACAAGGACCCTTAGGATGGCAATAAAGGACTATTTTTATACTTCAGCAGTGCAGGGAGGCCAAGCCATGGTTTCCTCATCATCAGATTAAAAAGAAATACGGATATACATCCTCCCGCACCAGCAAAGAAAATACCACTTGTGCAAAACTCATTGATCCACCCGAAAGTAGAGGGAGCTGGTGGAGGAGCTCGCCAAGCCGCTCTCCATCATTTATTAGCAGTCCTGGTTAGCAGGGGAGGTCCTGGATGACTGGAGGCTTGCCGATGTGACGCCCATCTACAAGAAGGGCCGGAAGGAGGATCCGGGGAACTACAGACCTGTCAGCCTGGCCTCGGTACTGGGGAAGGTTATGGAGCAGTTCATCTTGAGTGAGCTTACCAGGCAAGTGCAGGGGAACCAGGGGATCAGGCCCAGCCAGCACAGGTTCATGAAAGGCAGGTCCTGCCTGACCAACC